>JAQJVL010004229.1:0-47935 GCA_035578905.1 Stictocephala bisonia | reverse complement strand
GAGCACGCCAATTGACGATGTCTGGCCTTTCAAGAGAATTTTACTTAACTTGTTACAGCGTTTCCATTTGAATCCCATTTGGTGTAGTAAGACGGCGTAGGTTTCTTTCTTTCCACGGAAAGCCCAATTTTTTCCCTTATTGCGACTAACAGTTTAGGCACAGTAGGCACTTTTTTTTCTAACTAAATAGAAATCATTCACTACATCACAAACAACTCTTTCTGTCAAATTCATCCATATGAAATTTTTTTCTCCTCCGAGTAAGGCCTTTTCTTTCCGGGCGTAGTCAAGATTGATTCGCCAGCCACAGCTCCTTACCATCCGAATGTTTGTAATTGTCCTCAGTGACACACCAGTATAACTTTGTACACGCAAAACTACTCTGTTTCATTAAATGTACTAAATACCAGTTATTGCTTCTTCGTCACATTTCTCGATGACTCTACTTATCACTTCTCTCGCTTCACTATGAACTGTTAGTCCTTTATTCCCGCGATGCCATTTTCACTACTCACTTACTTCAAAAACTGAACATAAATAATAATTAAAAAAATTACATACGTCGACAGGTTGTCTTAGTTCGATATACTGGCGTTGACTGCACAGCTGGTCACGAGAGCCATACTGGTCACAGCTGGTACAAGGTCAGTATGAGTAATACGGCGGGTTGCTAGGCAACAACCGGTTTGGCGCACTGGTGGGGTTAACCTTCCCCCTCACCCCTGTATCCCCTCACACGCAATCAAGTGAGAGGTAGACAGTACATCACCACCAGCTTGTCCAGGTTGATTCTCATTTTGTACTGCTGCTGACAATGAAGTCATGCCTTGATAAAGGATTATTATCATTTAGTTTATATAAAATATAGCTGTTGAAGAGAATTATATCAGTGAAATTAAATAGTATCTTTTATGAATCCAGTTTCAAGATCTGGTTTTATAAATTAAATTTTTTTTTTTTTACCTTAGTATTGCCTGAAGATCTTGAATATTTTTCTTTTTTCTTTACTCCAATATACAGGGTGAGGCAGACCACCCGTGCAGCATGTATAGCAGGAGAACGGTTTGGTCTAGTGGCCTAAAACAAAATGCTTTCCCCCTATATTGCATATGGGGAGTCCATTAAAAATGTTTTCATCAACCTTTTCGTAAAGAGTGTTGAAAAACTAGGGGTCATGGGTTCGAATCTCTAAATTATCAAATGCAAACATATGGCAAATAATACATCATTTTAAAGGTCTTGTTGAAAGAAACTCATTGATGAAAACAAAATTCATTTATCATGACACATTTCAAAATGGCGGCCATTTTTGTGGAAAATATTGACGTTTACGGAATACCCTATAGTTTTCTTACTGTTTGAGATAGGTTCATTCCGATTTCAATTTTTTACTTGCAAAACCCTCAGCTTCACTCTGATATGCCGCATGACTACTTTTATCATTATTTTGATATTGGCCCCCTAATACGAATTTTGAAAAATTAAAAATTCCTTAAAGTCAAAATTTTTAAATAGCAACATGCATCATGTTGTATATCATTTTAAAGAGCTTGTTAAGACAAACAAATTTTGCATTACACTTTTTTTTGTATCTCCAGTGGTTTTTGAGAAATAAGCACAAACGTGTTTTTAATAATAATTTTCCCACCTTTTTACGTTACTTTGGCCATACATTTTGTATTTAAAAAAATGATCAGATTTATAAAAATATAAATTGGTATTTTTACTCTTAATGTCTCTTAAAAAATACACGATTTGTATTTTTTACAAGATTTGTAAATTCTTGTATTTATTTGTATTTATTTGCAACTTTTAACATAATTGCAACCTTAAAAAAATTAATAAGTAATAAGAGTATCGTACAAAAATATCCAGAATCCAACTGAACTTACTTTACTGTAAATTACATGTGCTCGAATTGAAAACCATTATTTTCTATACATAGTTCTATTCTGGAGGTGAAGCTATCTACAGCTCGCAATACTTCTTCGCCACTGATAGAATTTATACCATGTCTGATTCTCTGCATCATATCTTCGATTGTTGTTGGTCGTCTTTTGTACACTAAATCTTTCAGCCTACCCCACAAGTAGAAATCCATACAAGTTAAATCAGGAGATCTTGGAGGCTAGTTGACAGGACCACCTCTTCCAATCCATCTTTCAGGATATTGTTCATCAAGAGTTTGTCTGACGTTGGCGTAGTGAGGTGGTGCCCCATCATTCATGAACCACAAATGTTCTATGTCTTCGTCGGGTATATCTATTAATAGGTTAGGCAGGTGATTTAGCAAAAAGTTGTTATAAGTGTCTCCAACTAGGTGTTCTCTGAAGAAAAAGGGACCTATAATTTTTCTACCAAGGATGCCACACCAAGTATTCAAAGTCCAGTATCTCTGGTTATCCACCTCTCGCATCCAGTGTGGATTCTCATAGGCCCAGTACCTCATATTATGGCGGTTCACTTCACCGTTGCTGCGGAAAGTTGCTTCGTCACACCACAGTACATTACGAAAAAAATGTTCACGTTGTTGTAACATTTCCCTAGCCCACAAACAAAAAGTCATTCTTCGATGGCTATCATCACCATGCAGTTCTTGGTGTAATGATATCTTGTATGGGTGCATTTTGTTATCTTTCAAGATTCTCAACACTGACCTTTGACTCACACCCGCATCTAGAGCTATTCTTCTGGACGAGTCAGTTGGATTGAGTTGAACCGCTGCCAAAATGTCTGGTGCCGTATCACTTCTTACAGGCCTAGCTAGGGTTTTTCCTTTATTGAAATCAGGCTGAACCTGTCCTTTTTCACGCACACGACTAGCAAGTCTTTGAAAGGCCATTCGTGATTGAACTTCTCTGTCTGGATAACGTTCTGCGTAGAGATTCGCAGCAGCTGAGTAATTCTGGAAACATTCGCCTAACACCATTAGCATTTGGAAAGCCTCTTCATTTGTGTACGGCATTTCAGTAAATACAGAACTATCATTCACAATAAAAGAACAAAATAAGGAATAAAGTGGAGAATTAAAGTGGTTGTCAAATAAAATAAGTTTTGTTTCAGGAACTAAAATGAAGTGTACAATAATGCACTAGAACAGCTGATTTTATAAACAGCTGAAAATAATCAGCTGATTATAACAATCATAAGATTAATAATAATTGCAGTAACCCAGGAGCAAAGTATCAACTGGTTGTACTGAACAGTAAAGGCCAATTGTGAAAGGTACCTAACCATGCGAAGCGAGTAATGGTACTGTGTATAAAAACTATTAATATTTATTTATAATATTAAAGTATAAAAATACAACAAACAATTTTAAATGATAAAATTACAATTATGGTGATTTCAGTTTCTTACAAAGGTCTCTTAATTTTAGAGAATCATACAAATCTGGAACCAAAAGGCCATCTGCCACATATTCCCTTCAAGATTATCTTAGTAATAAGCTTTAAACCAGATTGTAATAATACCAGATTAGTAATAATACCATATCTGTATTATTAGCAATGATAACACAGTACTTAATGTAAAACGCTTTTTGCCTGTATTTGTCAAATTGAAGTATCTTAATAAAAAATAAATTTGCTTACATAATTCCTTATTTCGATTTACGCAATTAAAATGTTAGATTTTGACTCAGTGCTTTCAGTTTTGGATGTCAGTGGCCAAAGTAACGTAAAAAGGTGGGAAAATTATTATTAAAAACACGTTTGTGCTTATTTCTCAAAAACCACTGGAGATACAAAAAAAAGTGTAATGCAAAATTTGTTTGTCTTAACAAGCGCTTTAAAATGATATACAACATGATGCATGTTGCTATTTAAAAATTTTGACTTTAAGGAATTTTTAATTTTTCAAAATTCGTATTAGGGGGCCAATATCAAAATAATGATAAAAGTAGTCATGCGGCATATCAGAGTGAAGCTGAGGGTTTTGCAAGTAAGAAATTGAAATCGGAATGAACCTATCTCAAACAGTAAGAAAACTATAGGGTATTCCGTAAACGTCAATATTTTCCACAAAAATGGCCGCCATTTTGAAATGTGTCATGATAAATGAATTTTGTTTTCATCAATGAGTTTCTTTCAACAAGACCTTTAAAATGATGTATTATTTGCCATATGTTTGCATTTGATAATTTAGAGATTCGAACCCATGACCCCTAGTTTTTCAACACTCTTTACGAAAAGGTTGATGAAAACATTTTTAATGGACTCCCCATATGCAATATAGGGGGAAAGCATTTTGTTTTAGGCCACTGGACCAAACCGTTCTCCTGCTATACATGCTGCACGGGTGGTCTGCCTCACCCTGTATATTTCGCCACTAGGTGTGGCATCTTCAAGGAGATATTGTTCTAAAATATTTATAATCACTAACACTATTTACATCATTTACACATGTTATAATTTTTATATTATTGTTTTGTTTTCTCTTTTGTGCTGTTGCCAAATTGGTGAGGTGTTGCCAGTTTTCTTTTTTGCTTCTTCTAGGTTGTGGATGGTTTTAAAGATGATTGAGTTATGGTAGTCTTCTTTTTTATTAAGTAGGGTGTCAGGTTCTATATTTATGTGCTCCAATATATATTTATTCTATAAATATATATTGGAGTAAAGAAAAAAGAAAAATATTCAAGATCTTCAGGCAATACTAAGGTAAAAAAAAAAAAATTAATTTATAAATAGTATCTTTTTCTGTTACTTCATTGTAGTTCTACTACAAGATGTATGATATACTGATTTGTCTTAAACATCAACTCCTCCCGTGTACTAATTATATTTATGTATAACCACTGGTTTTACTGCTTCCTGGCCCTCCTTGCTTTTTATAAGCTTGTCCTCTGCATGACATGCAGATGTGAGGAGATACACAGGTTTTATCTTAGAGTTTTGGTGGAAACCAACAAGAAATTTTTTCCCACAATAAAGGCTGTCACTGGCTCCAAGGCATTCATCAATACCTCGCTCAACTATTTTGAATTTTTGTCTATAGTACCTATTGCATAAGTGTTTCTATTGAACAGAGTTTGATATTTTTATCCAATAAATTTAATTTTTCTAATAACTGACAAATTTTTTAGTAAAGGTATGTGAGTATCCTTTCAAATAATATCAACTGCACAAATCTAAGCATAATGTAATTAGTTTTGCTATCACTCATCTTGAATTTTTTTTATTCCATACTGTTTTTATTCAGCATGTATTATATGTGTACACATAGATTTTTCATGCCTAAGGCTACGGCCACACGTGCGTTTTTTCACGCAGGTTTGTAACTTGTATTCCCGCTGCTTGAAATCCCGCCACTAAGCCCGGCCACACGCCACGCGTAGAAAACCGGCTCATTCACATACTTGCTTTAGTGAACGTAGCAGCAAACATGAATCCATATAAACTAAGTTTTTAAAAAAATGCAGTGAATGCTTTGTGTGCGTTGTTGGTTGTTCGCCGTCGTCGATATCGCCGTCGCAAAAGGAAATATTGGACTCATCCAATTGTGAGTGACAGGTTAACGAAGGGGAAATTTGTTTTTGTAAACGAATATTCAACTATAGGTTGTCAAGAGTTAGGCGTTATGTTGAATGTGGGTTCGGTATATTAGACAATAAATGGCGTATATTTCATCGGCCTCTTGATGTTAGTATTGATATGGCAGACATTATTGTACAATCATGTTGCGTGCTTCATAACTTCGTCAGGCAACATGATGGTTACAACTTTGAAGACACTCTTACATGCCCACTAGAGAGTATCCCATCTATTGGAACGAGAGGAAACAATGTTGGAATACAAACTAGAGATCACTACAGGTATTACTTTTGTTCAAAAGAAGGTTCTGTGCCTTGGCAAAATCGTTACTGCTAAATTTCAGGTAAATACATGGACACAATTGTATAGTGCTAAGATTTAACCAATTCTTCACTATTTTTAATGTAAAATAAAGTAAGATAACTCACCGATATTTTTTTTGCTTTCTGTATCCATATCTTCCCACTCCTCTCCGACTACGTTCTTTGTTATAGACATCCAGGCACTCCTCCTTAGTTCCCAATTTTTAAAATCTTCATTTTTAGGGTCATATACACAGGGGTTTTGTTCCACTTCCAAAATCATTCGTTCACTATCTAGGTGCTCCATATTGAAATAACACTCAACTAAAACAACAACACAAAAAGGTATCTAGTGGGTAAGTACAACGAAAATATTCAACAGTGAACAGTGTGTATAGCAAGAGCTTGAACCACTGTGAACGCTGCGTTATTTCCCGCTCGTGTGGCCAGGGGATGTGCGTGAAAACAAGCAACAGAAATAGACCAGCGCCTATTCAATGGCGGGCGACCTTGAAGACGCACCCGCTACAAACCCTAGCAGCGGGAAAACACGCTGCGTGTGGCCTATCCCGTAACATTTAATGCTGCTCATTATTTTCGCGTGTTTTCACGCTACAAACCTGCGTGAAAAAACGCACGTGTGGCCGTAGCCTAAAAGAGTCTCGTTGATACAGATATTTTGATATGGAACAAAGTTATATTTAAAAGTCTTATTGACATGATCAACATACTGTCTAATTTTGTTCCACGGATCGTAATGTTCTGAATGCAATTATAATGTATATTATATTATATAATATTATATTAAAGCAGATCCAGAGCCAACTGATAAGAATAGTTGGCTTACAGCTTGGATATTGTTACCTGATGTGCCTGTCGACAATCTTAGACGTACCTTGGATCTCCCCCTACTAAAGACTAAAAGGAAGATGATTGACGCTCTATTTCTACACAAACTGATCAATGGGATCATAGACTGCTCAGATCTACTGTCTCTTGTTGAATTTCGGATTCCTAGCACCACTAGATTGCAGGATATATCTTTGTCATCGCACGTCATTGTGAATGTGTCTTCATAGAAAAATTGATTACTACGCTTTTGATGAGGAGTAGCCTGCATACAAGTTTTTACTAAATCGGATCGTAACTATCACACTAGACAATTTTATTAATCCTGTGATTTTGTAACATGGTTAGTATCAATACTATAACTAACTAAATTAATTAACTGAAATTAACTACAAATTGATTATTTATCTATGACTTTTGGATCATTTTAATTATTACTATACCAGATAAATGTTAATTGTATCTTACGACGTCCTGTACAATATGTATACTACACAAAAATGTTTACCGTTGGCTTAAATAAATGAATATTATGAATGTACAGGATTCTGAAAAATATTTTTATATTAAAGTAAAATTAATATATAATTAAATTGTTCTACACTTACTTGCATCTTGTATACACTGTTAACCACTATTTGTGCATACTCAGATCCAACCCTTGCTACTCTAATCTCCTTCTATGTATTTTCTTAAGATCAAAGTTATCTTATCTTAGTTGTTTGCAGAGGATACAACCATCTGAAAATGAAAATAGAGAACCACAAAAATTCCTCATAACAAACTATTTATTACTAACTATTATTACACTATAGTATTTACTATGTTAGTTTATTGCAGTCACAAATTGGCTTTCAGGTGACACAGGTGACACACACATGAAGGAAGTTGACATGTTTAAAGAAACTTCTGACTCAGACTCTGATGAATATGAAAGTGACAGTTCTTTGTCATCGGATGATGAAGACGAAATTCAAGCTGAAGAATCTACTTCACAAAATAATGGTAAGCTTAAATAAATAAGGCAAAATAAATAAGGCACTTATTTCACCTCAAACTGGCAAGCATTTTTTGCCGTTTTGTAAAGGTTTTTTTTTAAATTCATAAAAAATATAAAATTACATTTATATATAAAGTGTTGAACATCATGTTACTTATAAAGATATTTCTAATATGATATGATAAAAATAATACTTAGCAAAAATATTTTTTGTCGTTGTCTTGACAACTTTTTTGAAAAAAAATTTTTCAAAAATTTTGGAAAACTGTGCTTCCCCACTCAAAAATCTGTAAGTTCAATGAAGATGAGTTATATGTAAAAAATGTTCAGAATTTAATGATAAATAAAACTATATACAATGTTTACCACTTTGCAGTAACATAAAATTATATATAAGAGAAAACTGTACATATATACAAGGCCTGTCAGCGGCACAACTACTAGTCCGAATCACTTTCTTTCACTTGAGGATGATTCCTCTTTCTACCTCTCTTAGGTTGTCTCCTGAAGTGACTTAACTTATGGCAGCATTGAGGATGTACACCACTGTTGCACCCTGGACACCAGAAGTGGCTGCGGCTTTTTTCTTTTTGTGGTGTAGAACATACACAGTATACTCTCAATTGTATACCAGGAAGACGTACCAGTTCATGGCCCAAACTTCTGGTTGCACAGGTGCATTATTTTCCTGGTTATCATCTACAAGGGCTTCCACAATGTATACGCATTGTGGTTTCTGTCACATGTTACATGGTACACAGACTTATCTTTATTGTCCACGCCCCCCATGTTCAAGTTGTAAGTGTTTATCATTACTGGCTTATTGTTTACATTACCACTTCTACTTCTAATTACTGCATCCTCTGCGTGACATCCGGTACTGATCAAATATACTGGATTACGTGTACGCTTTTCTTTATAACCAACCATAAGTACAGGTTGTTTTCTAAAATAAACTGATGTTTGGGGTTGGATTACAGATCTCAAGACTCCTTGGGATAAATCTTTGAATCTTTTATTCACAGTGCCAGTAATGAATGTGTCTTGTTCATAGAGTTTTGTTGCTAATGGCATCTTAGTGTAAAAATTGTCTGTGAAGATATGGTATCCCTTCCCCAACAAATTACTCACTCTTAGTAATTGGATTACCACCTTTTCTGTAAATGGGTCATTGGAATCAGGTAAAAATTGTTTTCCGTTGTAAAGTTCAGTGTGTAAAATATAGCTGTGTTTACTATCAACAACCTCAAATTTCTTGATGCCGAATCTAACATGCCGTTTGTTTGCCATATAAATAATGTGTGGAAACCTATTTTTCATTCCTATCATTGATTCGTCAATCGATAGGTTCTGGCTAGGAATAAAATATTTTTTGAAGGAACTGTTTATGGCATCAAGGAAAGGTCGCACTTTATAACCAAGTGTCATGACCGGTTGTCCGCGAGGTATGCAAGGTAGAGAGCTTATATGGAACATGGAGGATATGGCTTGAAAACGCTTCAATGACATAACTTTAGCAAAGAAGGGCATATTTCTACATATTCTAGTACTCCAGTACTTTTCTACATTATTTCTTGATTGGTCCCCCATATTTATTACCAAGGCAATGTATTTTTTCATATCTGAAATTGTTACGTTGACCCATTTTTGTAGCCTAGAGAAAGGGCTTATCCCACCTGTAGTTTGTTTTTGGCAATCATTTACATCAGCATATTTATTAGTTTCATTTTTTCAGTAAGTTCCAAATAGTATTTGTAAAAACAAATAGAAAGTAGGCTATGTGGAGGACTGTTTCTGGGCTGGCAGTTTTGTATGCCTGTATTTCGGACTTGAAATCTAGCCTCAATGTTTAGTGGTGCCTCTGGAGCATAGACCCTTACCCAATTAATTTCTCTAGGCTATGATCTACAGAAACATTACTATCAATCATTATCTTGACTGTTTACAACTTCATTTACAACACTAACCTGGTCATCACTGTCACTACTACTATCCGTAACAAAACTTTGGAGACTCGAGTTTGGATGACTATAACAACGAAACTAATAAAGCTATGGTAATGGGACTTGTACCAAAATATTCACAATTTCATTGTGCGTTTATTGATGTAAACCAAAATTTTTTCATGCAACATTTGCATATTTTTAATGCGTGCCGAACAAAAAAATACACGATTTTACACGCCTTTCAACCAAATCTCAACTTTAAAAAATCGCTGAATAAAACCCCGTGCATGAATCGTTTTGAAACTTTAATACGTGATTGGTTATAGTGTTGATAACGTAATACTAAAATATAAAAATTGTTCGTCCATTAGAAAAAAAGTTGTTTTAGATTTTGTACAACACTTTTCTCAGCAATGACTGATCGGAATAAGTTCAACTTTACACTGTTATACAAAGCTAATTTTACATATTCAACTACAAATTGTGATAATCGTTTATAGTCCTTCATGTATTTTGTAGCGATTTTTATTTGATAGCGTAGCGATGTGCACTCAGCCGTGAGTAACCGACCCCACCGATGCGCCTGGTCCGCCGGTATTCGTCCGGAATGCGGGGTTGCCCGTGTCGAACTGTCGAACACGGTGAGTCACAGCGGTATGTCCACCACCCTCTACCCTACATTAACTATTTTAACAATTAATTTGACTTTAATGTTTGACCAAAACATATGTATGAATATATATCATAGGCGATTAAAAATATCAAAAATATTACTGTTTAAAACACAGAGCATTTATTTGTATGTGTATGGTTATCTTCTGTAAAAACTGAACAGTTTTTCGTCTCTCCTGTAAAATTTTCGATTTTTTTGATAGGGGGTATTGTTTCTCCACTGGCGATTTGGAAAATTAACGCAAGCTTGAGAGCTTCTCTTGTTACGAACCAGGATGACGGCAGGACTGGCAGCGACTCGGCAACGTCGCAAATCCGCACGAGCTTGTTACTCACGGCTGAGTGCACATCGCTATGACTATCAATAAATAAACGCTACAAAATACATGATGGACTATAAACGATTATCACAATTTGTAGTTGAATATGTAAAATTAGCTTTGTATAACAGTGTAATTGTAATCGCTTGTAAAAAACGATTCATGCACGGGTTTTTATTCAGCGATTTTTTAAAGTCGAGATTTGGTTGAAAGGCGTGTAAAATCGTGTATTTTTTTGTTCGGCAGGCATTAAAAATATGCAAATGTTGCATGAAAAATTTTGGTTTTACATCAATAAACGCACAACCGAAATTGTGAAAATTTTGGTACAAGTCCCATCACCATAGCTTTATTAGTTTCGTTGTTATAGTCATCCAAAACTCGAGTCTCCAAAGTTTTGTTACGGATAGTAGGTTCATACAACTCACCGCTCCCTGAAGAATAACAGTCAGATTGGCTAAGTCATCATCAACATTCTCTTCTAAATCAAATCACATCATCTTCATTATCTAAATCATTTAGCATGTTCTAATTGCACTGCTTCTACTTAATTCACTCATTGTAAAACTATTGAAACACACAACAACAATAACTCACACACGACACAGCCATCTAGACTAAATGTAAACAAAACCTCAAAGTGAGTTGTGTTGTCATCGTTGCCAACTTCATCAGACGGTCTAATGAGCTTTGTTTACGAGGTTATATATTTATAAAAAACTTCTCCTCTTTCAAAAATATATCATATAAATGCCGAAATAATTAAAAATAAAGGCGCTACAGGATATTTAGTGAGCGCGCGGAAATAGGGTCGCGATCGCGATCTTGCCAGTCGCGAAGTGGGAAATTGGATCGCGATCCTTGCCAGTCCTAGGGTTAAGACACCAACACCAAGATATGAGCGAAAATGAGGATCGAATGATTTTAGATGAACAAGTTTAGTCATTGTTACTAACCAAGGTCGACTGCGCCTCACAAAGAGCTATTTTCCAATAGCCCAATAGCTAATGCAGCTTAGGGACCTTCAGCTTTACATGCTATCCGAACCACATAGTGTGTTTCACTATCTAACAAGCCCGTCAGTAGTATAAATGGCCCACAAAACGCCAAATTCTATGTCCACAAATATCTGTGTCCACAAAATTCTATGCCCACAAATATCTGTGTGCAGAGCTTTAACGTTGGGTCACCACTTTTTCGAGCGTCTACCTACCTTGATAAGTTACGTGCGCTTTCGATTTCAACCGAGGTGTGCGCGCGGCCGCCAAAAGCGGTCCCACAACTGACTGAACTTTCGTCGGATGTGGGTAGTCATTTTCTCGAGCATTGTACCTTACCTTGACAAGTTCCTGACCTGGCGTCATGCGATCTGTGCTGTACGTCCGCTTGGCAGACGTTTTTGTGGGTCTGAAGATATGTTAATTCATGCATACTTACAGCAGTCCATGCTTTCAGTGTGCTTATTGTCTCTGAGGACGGTTCGTTAGCATAATTTAAATAAAGGCTCTATTGATAGTGTAAATGGTTCTAAGACCATGTCAAGTCGGTGGGAGTCTAAAAGAAAAATACATAAATAGGAATAAAAGTTTGTTTATTGTTCTATGCATAACACAATTTGTGTATATCTTTTTCGGTTAACTCTTCAGTTGATTGTATCGAACTTCATCCTGGTTATCAATGGTTGCTTCTCCCTTACTCCTGACACCCGCTGTCCTTTTTGCATCACCTTGTAGCGTAAGAACTTGCAAAATGGAGTGTAGGAATTGCAGTATAAACAGCGAACCACATCCCTACCGAAGGCATGTCGTACAAATCCAGACTCTGCGATGTCTAGTGCGGATGGCTTACTGAGCGTTCCAATTACCAAACGTCTTCTCCCTGACAGTGGAATCATTCATGTTGACTAGCTGTGGATTTTTTGGCACACCAGTCAGCCATGTGGTTGGCAGTGATTTTTCTGCAAGCAAAACCGGGAGCATGTAAACTGTGGTAAAGATATGGACGGTGTGCTTCTTCTGGCTCAACCGGTGCAGTCCTCATCCACTGACCAACCAGATTCTTGTTGTACGGGAATAGTATCTGTTGGGAATAGCCCAACGCTCCCAAATCAAATACTACTGGTCCTAGGCCAAAAAAAGTTCTCCAAGTACCTTGCCTTTGATGAGTTTTCAGTGAACAGCAGCTGCATATCGTTGCAGACACTTATGAGCCGTCAGTGACTCATAATCCGTGTGACCCCTATTGAAATCCAATCCGTGGTAGTGACGACTCAACCATGCATTGGATGAAGTGACCCTACGTACCTCGTACCAGCAATCAGCGTACTCCTTGGGTGGTTTCACAATGAAATGCTGCTCTGACCTGCATTGACAGCACTCACCTCCTTAATAATTTCGTTGCCCTCCCTACCGAGGAATGTGCTGAAGTCGATACATGCTTTTCGAATCATATTGAGAGCACCGTGTGCGAGACGTTTGGTGACTGGTGTGCCGCTTGAGCTGATGCTCCTTATATACATGAGAGGGCGGGGCCTATTCAGGCTACTAGACGTACTAGGTTGGTGGTGGGGTTGTAGGTAAACGACTTGTCGTGTATAATGAGGCAGTACGCAGTGGTGTGTTCTGGAAACTCTTCAACGGCCTGAAACTCCAGACAAATGTCCACAGGTGCTGCCCTGATGGACTCGTTTTGTTTTGAGCAGTCGATGACAATCAGCGGTGCAAAATCCTTAAACATCTCCTTGGTGAACAGAATGTGGGCAGGCGTACGATAGTAAGATTCGGAAAAGCGTAAAAACATGTCATATAGCACTGCATAATGGTTGTTTGTAAAGTCCACCTTGAGTCATCGTACGGGTAGACGATTGAATTCAAATGCAACGTAACGTTTCTGACTTTACAGTGATCAAAGTGTGAGGCGTTTTCCTTTATGTTGTTTTTCCTGTTTTTCTGAAAGCTGACAAAGACGTAACGTGGCTTTTCCAACTGTCTTAGAGTCTTCACTGTCCACGACTACCTGCTGGTTTTCAGCAGAGCCGGATATTCGTAGAGCTCGCAACTCCTGTACTCAACAGGTATGTCAATTCCACGATTAAGCTGTTTGAGCAAGACCACACGTTGCTCATCACTCAGAGTGACGTATGGATACGCCATGACAGCTTGCTGAGCACCACTTTAACAGCTTCCACATTGGTATCGGCGATATTATTTACGGGAGGTCCCGGTCGCCACCATACTGCATTCTTATCGTTAGCCAAACATATCAGGACCAATTCATGACGAGAATTAACAAAGAATTTCTGATAATCCTCAGCCAAACCGAAAATACTGTCGAGATACACACAAAAGCTAAAGTTTCCGTTTGCATCCGTAGTGGATGCAGGTAAAGCAGAGTCTAAATCATCGGAAGATGCAACCCACCCCCGAATTTCCCATACACTTGAGATGTTCTTCACTGTACGAGATGTAGCCTTTCATGGTTGTACTGATGCCAGGGTTGCGCACACGATCAACCTCAATTCCATTGAGTTCATATCGTAGCAGGAAAACTGGTAACTGATTAAGGTCTGGTCAAGTGGCCTTGTGAACAGTCTGATTTTAAAAGTGTTTTATTAAATGATAAATTGATTATTTTATTTAAAAGTTAGTACAAACTGTGAGTATTCTCAATGCTTTATTGAAAGAGAATATAAGTATTCCAAATTACTAATGTTTAAAACAGACTGTTTATATGATTAAATGGAAGTGAAATATAACCTAAATTTTATTTAAGTGTAATTTAAAAAAAAAAATTGAATTTATAAATGAATTTCCTTAATATTAAGGAAGACTACTTACATATTCAGTGCCCAATTAGAAACTTTCTATCTGCAATAAATATATTTGAATTATTAAACACAAGAGAATTTAACACAAAACAGCTCAAGTCCAATCATGTTGTAGATGAACTTTAGTTGGATACTGATTAATGAAATTTTAGATTCTAATTGTATATAAATATTTTAATACTGTGCAAAGAAAGAAGGATTACTATTACACTGTAACTTGTTAGAAAGATCCAGGCAGACTGACAGGTGAGTGTTTGCAGTCAGTGAAACAGGCTCAGTGACCTTCAGCAAATCTCTTATCAGCAGCCTATGCTTCTCATTAATAACAGCCAAGGACTGGAACTGCTAAACTATTTACGGAATATTTTAAATATAAATATTTGTAAATAAAAAGTAAAGATACTTTAAATCTTTAATTAGTTTACATTTTTGTATCAGAAAATTAATTAAAAAAAAATATTAGAATAAAGGAGACATTATTAATGTAAATATTAAATATTGGATCTTGATGGAAATGTATGTTCCATAAATATTTGGACTTTTTTATTTTATTTTAAGCACAAATGGATTTTCAAATAGAACAAACTAAGAATGGGAAACCTAATACTATACACAACAATTAAGGTCACTTGGGGTAATTGGGCCACCTTTTTTTTCAAAACAGTGTCTGTTTTCGACAAAACATATTGTAGTGTGTGTTGTAGTATCAACTTTTGGGTGTTTTTTTTTTTTTTAATTTGGAGGGTGTAAGCAATCAACAACACATGAAATAGTGAAAATTGGCCTGTGCAATACTTTGTAATTACAACAATTTAAAAATTTTTTTTTGAGGGGGTGGCCCAGTTACCCCAAGAAAGCGGGGTCACTGGACCACTCTCATCTATTTGATGTTGTTTTAACGTTTATCCGTGAAAGGGGCATCTGGCCCACTTTGTATATTAATGTACCATTTAAATAAAAATTGATTTTTCCCAAATAATTTGCAAGTTTGCTGTAGCCCACATTGTAAATAAACCGACATGACGCAGCGGAAGACGCTGCTTATGAAAATCCTGACTGAAAGGGAAAGGAGGCAGTAAACTGTTACAAATTACTTCAAAAACAGTTTTTATTCTCGAAATTTAAATCTAATTACAAGAAATAAGTTATAAAAAAAATTTGTAAGAGAGAAAAGAAAGAAAAGTTAACAACACAAACGAAAAAAATGTTTTCTAGGCATTTTTGCTTGGTTTCCATCTCAAAAAATATTTGAGAGGTCTGAAAGATCAGTAGAGAAAGTGATCATGTTTTTAAAACGAGTGGTGCTCATATCAATTGGCGAGATAATTTGCGCACTATATCCGAGCACTTGATGAAAAAAGAACCTTCATCTGTCGCAAAAAATTTCATCGTTTGATTATGGCGCTTTAGGTAAGTACCCATAAAACCACCTGCTTCAACTGATTCAATTTTGGCAGCATAGAGCCTGAAAGATTTAGGAGTTTTCCCAAAAACTCGCACAATACAGTAGTCCCCTGGAGAGATTTTGGAACCATCATCTTCCTCCTCTTCAGAAAAATTCATCTCAAAACTTTCATCCATCGCTGGGATTGACCCAGAATCTTCACTGTCACTGCTTGGTATTGGAAGAGCACTTTTTTTTCTCGAAGATTTTTGAACTTTGTTTTCTTTTTTTATTTTCTTTTCTTTTTCTTTCTCCTGCTTCTTTTTTTCTTTTTCTGCCTTTTCATCATGTTGCTTTTCTTTCATTTGGAGAAATTCTTGAGTGGTGATAATTTCAGCATCAGTGACAACCCTTTTACGTTTTTTCCCTGTTGCTGATGGAGATGGCTTGTTTATCACAAACTCCAAAAGTATTTCCTCAAAGCTTTTTTCGCTGTTCTCCCTGATGAGGTTGGCTGGTTGATGGGTAAATTTCAGGAACATTGGTGTCAGGTTGATTATTTTGTGTCAATTGCTGTCCATTCTGGTGATCCATGCTGGTTGACACGAAGCTTCTAGGTTCATTATTTTCAGCCAATTTCTGCCCACTATGAGGAACCTGGCAGGTTGATGGAGAACTTCCACTAAAACTGGTTTCAGGTTCATTATTTTCCGTCAGTTCCTTTACATTCTGATAAATTTCGTTGGTTGATGTAAAACTTCCAGGTTCATTGTTTTGTGCAAGTTGCTGCCCATTCTCATGCTCAGTCATCGTTGATGGATTACTTCCATGTATGGTTTGAGATTCATTGATTTGAACCACACCCATTTGGGCTGCATTCTGCTCCGCTCTGTACTGTTGCAAGTGACCTGGCTTAAAAACCGTTACATTAATTTTTTCTCGATTGGGTCCTTTCATTTCAGGATCATATATCCCAGTAGCTGAAAACCCCGAGATTAAGTTTTGTTTCTGATGGTTATCTTGCACAATTTTATTAATAATCGAAACAAATTCAGCTTTCGGTATCTTTTTTCGAGGATTTTGACGTTGCCATGCACACAGCTCCTTATCCCAATTTGTTTTTATGGATTTAAACACCCCCACGTCTAATGGCTGAAGGATATGGGTAGTGTGGGGAGGAAGTTTCATTATTGTCACATTATGTTGTTGAGCCAGTTTTATTAACCTGTTGAGGAGTGCGGACGTCTTAAGACGTCCATATTTCCATACTGTTAGTGAGTGCAGCATTTACCATTAGAGTGACCCCAGGGAGTACGAAAAAAAAAATTCTAAAATTATTAATAAACTGTTATACTTTATTAAAAATAGTAATTTAAGATACAATATGGTAATATTTACAAATCAAAATGGTGGAAACTGTGATTATAATTGGCAAAATTAAAATTTTTCCATTGTGTGAAATTGTTCGAAACATGGGTAAATGCAAAGTGCAACTTCACATTTGGAGCACTCATAGGCCGTGTCTTTGCGCTGTGAAGCCCTCCGTGTAGTATGAGTGCATACAAAACATTTCCTTTGTTTTCTTTTGGCTCCACCCTCTCTCATTGGGAGTGGTCGCATGAAATGGCGGCCAGACAGACGGAGCGCCTGTTTGTCACCACTCACCGGGCGTGCAACAGCTGCCTCCTCTCTGGGTAACATATGTGTTTCTAATAACTGTCGTATTAGATTCAACCTGAAGTCCATCAAATGTATTTTAGAATTTGGTGATTTTAGTTTCATCATTTGTTTATACAAGTAGTACGAATTTAGTACAGCAATGTCCAACAAGTGTAAAAATAATTTTGTATACCACTTGATGGTTTTTCTGGTAGAGTCGTTATATGACATCATCATATCACTCTTATCTATTGCTCCCATATTTGCGTTATAGTTCACAATACATTTAGGTTTTAGTACATTGTTTTTTGATCTGGTATCAACAGACACCATTTCATGTCGATCAACGGTAGATAAAACCGTTACTGGGCGCTTGTCACACCACTTTACTGTTAGTATGTTTTCTGTGTGACGTACGACAACTTCCCCCTTTTTCATCTTTTTCGGTAAACATGGAAGATTTTTCCTGATTGGATTTACTGTTCCACAAGCCCCTGTTCCATTTTGAATAAGCCACTCAAATAAAGTTGGACTGCTATACCAATTATCCATGAATATTATATGATTACTATTCAAGTAAGGCATCATCAAAGTTTTTATGACTTTAGAAGACAGCTCTCCTTCAACATTCCCATGTTCAATATCAGTTCCTTTTCCTGTGTAGACAATGAAATCAAGAACTGTCCCAGTTTCACAATCACACAGAACGAATAATTTTATGCCAAAACGTTTTCTTTTATTTGGCAAATATTGACGGAAGGAAAGTCTCCCCTTCCACAACATTAGACTTTCGTCAATTACTAAATTTCTACCAGGATATAACACAGAACTAAATTTTTTCCTCAATGTCTCAATAACTGTCCTAATTTTATATAATTTATCTTTACTTGTGGATTTGCTGTTATCATCAAAATGTAATAAGCGTCGTAATAACAAGTATCTATCTTGAGAAAATAATTTTGAAAAAATCGGTGTTTCAATTAGAGGATCTGTTGACCAATATTGTTTTACTGCATTTTTTTTGCAGTGAGACATAAGCAAGGACGTAGCTAGAAAACAATACAGTTCATCAGCATTTGTTGGTACCCATTTGATTAGTTTAGAGTATTCAGACAAAACGCCTTTACAACACTCTTTATAATATTTATTAGTCTCTTCAGCTATATGTGAAATAAAATCAAAATCAAAAATTTCATGGAAAAAATCTATTTCTTTCCAATCAGTTTCATTTAGTTCGTCAAATATAAGTACTTTAGATTTGGATGAATCAAAGTTATTTATCTTAGGATGAAAATCGTCATCGTGGTGCCATTTACAAACAGGACAAAGATCAATATTATTTGACATTTGTTCAGCAACATCATCATCAATTATTAGAGGTTGAGTATTATTTTCTTCCATTTCTACATTATTTACAACAGATGACTCACCATTTGAATGATCGTGTGAAGGCAGACTTTCGTCAAATGTATTATCCTCCGTCTCATCACTTGATTCATACTCTGAGCCCAAGCTATCCACATCAGATCCAATTACTTCACCATAGTTGTCTAGCAGTGAATCGTCCTCTCTGTCACTAAATATTGCTTCACGAATATCATCACTTCGATCTAAATATCGCTTGTTAGAGTCCATTGTAATAAATAAGTCACTGATGAATAAAATTAACTAATTACTGTACAACACTAACAAACTTTTTAACATATTTACAATACAACACGGAAAAGAAAATATATATTTTACTGTACAACGCTGAAAATAAAATAACTAAATACAACTACTTTGTAACACTTACAAGATAACTATATACAAATAAACAAAATATCACACTGGCAAAATACCAAATGTAATTAGGCCTACTATAGATGAACGAAACGTAAATATAGCAGAACGCAATAAGGTTAGACACGAGGAGAAACAGATTTGGCGCGCAACGAAAATGCGAGGGAAACAATACAGCTGGCATTGAAGTGTCATCTATCAGCTGACTAAAGTACAGCTGTAGTCCCATTGGTGGCCAATAGGATGCGGGTATCATATGGAAGTTCATACACTTACATCGACATTTAATTATAGCTGAAATTTTAAATAAATATTAGGGACGTCTAAAGACGACCATACTCATTTGGGCACAGACGTCCAAAGACGTCCGTACTCGTTTGGGATCATTTTGCTTCACTCGTTAACAGGTTAAATCCACAGAAACGTGGCTGACGTGGCCATCATAGATTAACAGAACTGGCCGTTGCTCACCAATGTTGGGAATAAAAATTTTCCTAAACCATGACAGAAATAAAGCTGAATCCATCCATCCTCTTTCCGAGACTGATATTGCAGTCTTTGTAACCTCTTCCCCTATCCAATTTTCCATTACAAATTTCCCTCTTAATACGCAAAGGGAAGGAAGCATTGTGCCATCCGCTGCACCACACATTAGCACTGTGGTGTTTTCTCTGCCAGAAGAAGAGGTTTTCCTTTGACTTTTACTCCCAACTAAAGAAACCACTTTTGTTTTTGATGGATCGTGGCAAAAAGCAGTTTCATCGCAGTTGTATATCTGCCCTGGTTTTCCCATCAAATTTAATTCAGTCATTGTCTTACTTAGCAAATCAAAATACTTATAAATGACCCATGGAGAAGTTTGGTCAGCTCTGATGTGCTCTATGCTTTGAGCTCTTTTTAGGGTCAAACCATGTCGTTTTTTAAATCCTACAAACCAATCATTGCCCGGACGATTGTTCTTAAATCTAGTTATGAGGTTATTACGAGCTATGTAGTTTGCAACCAAGTCTAGTACTTCTGTTCGTGAAAGCCCATAACCGTTTCTATCCATTATTATTAGGCAATTCGCTATTTCCTGTTCTTCCTTTTGGCTTAAGTAGGAAATAACCCCTCCCCCTCCTTGTCCGAAAATTGTTTGTTTTCCTTTGCCTCTTGTTCCATGTACATAATGTTTTAGAGTTGATCTTGGAATACCATAATGTTCTGCTGCTCCTTTGGTCGTCATATTTCCATTTTTCACATCGTGAAGAGCTTGCTCAAGGTCTTCAACAGAATATGTACTTGGGCCAGCTCCTCTATTGGTCGTCCGCTGGTAATGTCTTACCATTATGATGAGATCCCCTGTAACAAATAAAACAAAACCACATTATTATTACTTGCCTACTTAATACTAATCCCCCTCCCCCCCCCCCCCAGGCCCAAGGCAGTTTAAGCAAATAAGTCAACTATAAACTGAAATGTAAGTTAACTATTTGAAGTTTGAAATATGTCAAATATTAATTTTTTTTATTGCAAGTAGTAATTTTTTATATCAGTAGATTCCTACCTACTTAGTACCTGGTAGGTAGGTACCTATGTAGGTATGAAAAATTTAAATTTTTGGTTTAAAAAGTTCAAAACTTCTTTTATCAATAACCATGAGGGGTAACTGGGCCACACGGGGCATCTGGGCCTTGGGCTGGCCCAGATACCCCGCACCTATGGCCCAGTTCCCCCGTTTTACACTTCCTGAGGGGGGCAACTGGGTCACCCCCCTCCAATCAAATGCACCGTGAAATAAAATGATGAAACTACCGATATTACATGCATTACTCTTCTATTTGCTAAAGATAACTAAAAACAGGCAATAGTACTTACTTTGTCTACTGTACAGCTGTTTGAAATAGAGGTATCAGCAGGTTGTTTTGAAAAAAAATTATTCGCAACTTCGTAAGGCTCCCAAGCACGTGCACTAACTGAGAGAAAGATGGCTTCTGTTGTTTACAATCCTTCCAAGTGAGAAGATGTGCTGCCAACCCTTGAACTGAAAAAAACCCTACAAACGAAAAATCCCTAGACCCATGGCCCAGTTACCTCACTGGCCCAGTTGCCCCAAGTCACCTTACAAATATAGGCAAAATTATGTGGCTAAGAGTGGAGAAATTACATGGAGATGTCTTGGAAGAAATTGTAATGCTGCAATAAAAACTGATGCGAATAAATCCCATATTACAGTGACAAATACCAAGCACTCTGGCCCCCATCCAGTCACTTTGAGGTCATTATTATCTCCCAAGACCTCTTAATCAGGAGTCATCTGTTCAGATACCATCAAGTGTAAACTGTTCCTTAGAGTTACCTTCACCACAATCAGATGACTTATCTCCTCAGTCCACACCTAACTCCTCAGAACATTCTTCCATTTTGTCTTTTCATTCGCAAGAAGTAACACCATTATTATTAACAGAGCTGGAAGAAGAAAATAGACTGCTAAAGGAGCATAATATAACTATTGAAAGACAGCTTCAGTGTGTGCTTGATCACTCTATTGAATCCGACACAAGACTAATGGAATTTACAAAGGAGATTTTCCCTGTTTCTATTATAAGCGATACTATTAAGCCACAAATGAGAGATTGTTCCGTTCAGTGTGAACCTTTGACACCTTCATCCATAGTCTCCACAGACTATTGTACTAATAATCCAAGCTTGACAACAGAAACAAAAACGGATTCAGCTCTTAAACTAAAACAAGTAATAGCGACAGAATTATTTGGAACAAACTGGCTCTCGGATCTAATTATTGGAAACAAACTGGCTCTCGGATCTAATTATTGGGAACAAACTGGCTCTCGGACCTAATTATTGGGAACAAACTGGCTCTCGGATCTAATTATTGGGAACAAACTGGCTCTCGGATCTAATTATTGGGAACAAACTGGCTCTCGGATCTAATTATTGGGAACAAACTGGCTCTCGGATCTAATTATTGGGAACAAACTGGCTCTCGGATCTAATTATTCAGCCCTATTTGAATTTGTTAAATGAGAGGTTTCAACATCAAGTGTGATCATAAATCCACTAATGATCCATGCTGTAAAAAATACGGTGGATTTCCACCACTTTCTGGATTCTTTAGGGGTAAAAAATAAAAATATTGTTATAATGCCAATTAACGACTCTGAGGAGTTAAGTGAAGGAGTTAGTGGAACACACTGGAGTACCCTAGTCTTTGAGAAAACCCAAAAGAAATGTTATCATTGTGACCACACTCTTTTAACAACTACAATTTGTCCTCTGCAAAAAAGGTTGCCCAGAAGTTAACAGAATATTTAAATGGAGACAACCTTTCAAGTTTTGTATCATTGAATGTCCCACAGCAGCCTAATGGATATGACTGCGGAGTATTTTCTTGCTGGTTTGTTGAGTCCTTGGTACATGATATAGTTACCTCCGGATTAATAGATATAAATTTTCTCAAGAGAGTCTAAATTTCAAAAGACGAAATAATAAGAAAACACGCCTTAATTTCATACATTTTATGTAACTCTTCAGCTCTAAACAGGGAGTTATTTTACAAATTGATGATTAAGAAGAATGGGAAATCTCCTGTATCTAAAGACCGTGATCCTCTACCTGAATCTACTGCAAGTTTTAATGAGAACACATCTGATAATAAACCAAACAACTGGATTCAAGTGAACCCTAAACCAAAGAATCACAGCCGTATCAAATATTTACAAACAAGCAACAACACTGTAGAGACTAAAAACAGATTTGATGTCCTTCAAAAACTTGAACAAAGTAGAAATAGTCAATATGGTCATCCTGAAAAGCTTTTTACTGCTAAGTTGTCACCCCCTAATATCAATAAAAGAATAAAAAATCATAGCAATGGTGGGAGAAATGTAGGGAAGGAATTGCAGAACCAATTTAATACAAATAATAATGGACATAATAGTAAAACAAATTCAACAACTGCATGTCCAGAAATTAAAGTGACACTCTGTGCCGACAGTCAGGGCAGAGACATAGCTAAGAAAATTGAAGTCTACAGCTCAGGGAAAATAAAAACCTTTGGGTATGTGCGAGCAAACACCACCCTGATACAAGTTATAGAATCAGCTTCTTCTATTGAGAAAGAGACCCCTCTGATCATACTGGGAGGAACAAATGATAGCCTAAATGGGACATTATCAAGCTTGTACAGTGACTTAGAAGGAAAATTATTACAAGTTTGCAAAGTGAGACCAGTCTTCCTGTGTACAATACCGTTTAGGTATGACAGACCTATGACGCACCAAGTTAATTTAGATATAATTGAAGTTAATAATTATATCACAGAATTATGTTTTAGAATTGATAACCTACACTTGATCAACTTGGATAATTTTAAAGGCCTCTATTTTACATCACATGGACTTCATCTTAATCATCGTGGGAAATCAAAACTAGCTTTTGCTGCCATTAATGCTCTAAGAAGATGGTGTTCTAAAGGACAAGGTTCTACATCAAGTCAAGTTACAGTTTCCTCCAAGCCGGATTTACAAACTCAAAATAACACTAGTGTATCACCCCTTTTCTTGCCAGATTTGCTCTCTCTATCAGTACATCCTAACATCAAAGTAATTGAAGCTGACACGAGACAAATAATTAAATATAGACCGCGCGGCGAAGGTCCGGCCTCGAGCCCGCCGAGCGGTGATAGGGAGGAGACGGGTGGAGGGCCCAATATGCCTGCAGTCCTGGAAACATTCGCTAGTGTCAGACTTTCCCACGCTAGGAGACTTTTCCATGCTTGCTTCTAAAATAAGTTACGTTAATTGTTACCTTCGGATGCACATTCAGTACGTTTCCAGACTGCGTGCAATATATTGGCTTGTGGTTTAGCGTGTTAAGAATTTTTACTCAAGTGTACGATAAACAATTATTTAGTTGGTTATATGTTTCTTTTTATCTAACTACTGTAGTGTAATAAGTCAGTTTGTATTTTTTTATGTTCCTTAAGTGTAGAGTCTGTCGACCATAGGCCTACTGGTTTAATTCTCATAAAAACAACGTTATTTTGAATCCATATTTTTATCATTATTTATTTAACAAAAGTTGTGTATGAGTTGTCATTTAAAATTCTATCATATTGTGCATTGGGTTTGCTTTTGATATTATGAATACATATGCCTAGTTTTGAAAAATAGGAAAAATAAAATCTTCAAACTAAATAATTTTTATATTTATTCTATTACACTAATTATAAATCCACAAAGCAGTTCAACGAGTAATTTCACTCTTGATCAAATACAATTTGTTTGGAAAAGACCGTTTAAAAATAATTGTTAAATTTGCACACGCGTGATCATTTGTCCGGTTCGAAAAAACATCATTCTAATGAGATTAAATCCAACATGGCTGACAGCCTCTGCAGACTATTAAAGTTGTAAAATTAGTGAATGTAAATCCTAAATAGTTTACTCCTTTAGTGGTTCCTGCCTCAACTATGGCTCGCTTTATTCCTAAAATAGCTCAAGGCAAAAAAACTACTAGAAGTCAGGGTAGGGAAATTATTTGGAAAGTAAGTGAGTTCATGGCGATTGAGGCCACGTTATTAAGAGATGAACAACGAATCCCCGTAAAAAATCGTTAGAACGAACTGCAGTTGCATGTGGCGTTTCAAAAACTGTTATAAAGGAAATTCGGTGTGAAAAGTGTTTATTGGACACTTCAGCGGAAAGAGAGCGTTCGTTCACAACACAACAAAATACAAGAGAAAAAGAACAGCGACAGAACTAAACGATTTCGACAAATGTGTCGTTAGAAGAACCGTCCATGAGTTTTATAAAACTGATGAGTCACTCCCAACTCGTCATTTTTATTTTAAACCAATTTAAATAAAAATGATATGTATTTTAACGGTGCGGGAAATCACAGAAATATTTTTGTTAATGACAGTAAGAAGTATATATTTCTTAGTTACTTAATTCAATTAAAATTATTAACTGATTTATAATTTTGTATGATATATTTAATTGTTGTTACTGTATTGATATACGTTTTAATTTGTTAACTTTTAAACTCAACCTTTTTGATGTTTTTATTTTAAATACTGGTCTAATTATTAGAAATAGCAAAATACAAATACTTCATAAACACGTAAACAATCGCCCTTTTCGATCTGTCTGTGACCACCTCGCTCAGAGTCGATGTTTTTATATGACTAGTAGACCAGCCAGGAGGCCGGACCTTCAGCGCGCGTACTATACCTTAGAAATAATCCGGATGTTGGTTTCGCTCATTGTGTGTCAGCTGATTTCTATCACAAAAAAAATATGAGTTCTGGAGTGGCTGTGGCTTTTAAGGAGTCTTTTGGGAAACCTACTAATGCAGATTACTGTGATTCTAACTTAACCTTACAGAAAGAAACAAGCGGTGCAAAAATATTTAGCTTGGTAACAAAGGCAAAATTTTTAAAAAACCTAGGGACAATAATTACTCTTTTTACAATGCTGCTTTTGACCAACTAGCTAAGGAATTTTCCAAGCAAAATTTACAAACCCTTATATGCTCACCTATGGGATGTTGTAGAGATCGAGTTGTACCTGAACATTTTGTTAAAAACATTGTTAGATTTCAAAATGTCACAGGTGTCTCAGTGGTCATTGTAATGTCTGACTTATACACGGGAAGAGGTAACTTGCCATACCCTGAGCTATTAAAACACCTTAAAGAAGGTTTTAAAACTGAAGTCCATCGAATGAGACTCAATGTTCCGGCAGCAGTTGACGTCAGCGGATTTACAACGGACCTGTTATTACCCACTGACAGCAGTAGACTAGCTCAGTTACAGAGTGAGGATATAACATCTCCCCCTACCCAACTGCAACCTACGCCTGTGTCCAGTGATGTGGAGTTGATTCTCTCTGGGGTTGGTGGTGTTGGCGCTGTGATTGGTGTGGATCCTCAGTTGCTATCTCCTACATATGATTTACTGTCAATGACCTCCAACTCTGAAGTCCAAAATATTCCCCAATGTTCATAACTATGATGTACCATTGAATGAAATAGAACCAAAAAGTCAAAACCAGTCTTTAAATAAAACTGTTGGTGACTCAAGTGCAAATAGTGGCATTTTTTAAATGAAAAATGAAGCCTCCTTTTTTGGCTTTTTCCTCGGCGCTTGTTTTGGATTGCTCTCCTAAGGTTCTGCAATGTTTGGCAGTACCGATCAGAGTTTATGGTAGCACCACGCTCGAGATAATCAATAAGAAGAACACCTTGCCTGTCCCAGAACACTGTTGCCATGATTTTCCTTGCCGACAGAGTTTGAAGACATTTTCGTGGCTTTTTAGGGGAACTTGTGTGCCCCCACTCCATGGACTGTAATTTCGTCTCGGAATTGACGTGTTTTACCCAGGTTTCATCTCCCGTTACGATACGATCCAATAGCGCATCACCATGATCATGGTAGGCCTCCAAAAACGTCAAAGCTGCCCCCATTCTTTATTCTTTATGGCAATCCGTAAGCATTTTCGGTACCCATCTTGCACAAAACTTATGGTAGCCTAGCTTCTTTGTAACAATTTCAAACAATTAAGTCCGTGAAACTTGTGGAAAACATAGAGCAAGCTCAGTTATTGTGAAACGGCGGCTTTCCCTAACCTTTTCATCAACTTTGGCGACCAGATTGCCAGTCACGATGCTCGGACTTCCACTCTTTTCTTGATCATAAACGTCGGTTCGGCCATTTTTGAACTGGATACACCACTTGCGGACAGAACTTTCATTCATTATGTTGTTCCCGTACACTGCACACAATTCCCGATGAATCTCTATTGGTTTTAAGTTTTTTGCTAACAAAAAACGTATCACAGACCGCACCTCACAACTGGCGGGATTTTCTATTGCAGCACACATTTTAAATTTGAATATAAAAGAACGGGTACCGCAACGATGCTTCAATTGTCACGGCTGGAAGCCGACTGAGGAGTAGAGATGGGCGATCCGCTCAAGACCCGGCTCACTGATCCGGTTCATCAGGTGAGCCGATTGAGCCGTGAGCCGAAACAAAAATGATCCGGCTCTTTCAGATTTAACTTAACCAGTAATTTTAAAAATCAAGGCAGGACCAGGAAGTATTCATTTAACATGATTAGTGCTTCTTTCTTTTACGTCAATCAATAAACAAACCTTTGGTAATTCTAACCTTACAAAATTCCGTGGTTTAAACAAAATATTAGATATAATACAACTAAATAATATAAAGTAAATAGAAATAAAAAACGCAAATTTTTGAACATATAATTATTTTATTTTAATTATATAAGTATATAAGAAAAAATAACATAAGTTTGGTATGGAACAAAATATTTGGTTTGATAACAAAGGAACCAATAACATGTAAATATATTGCAATTAATTAAGTAAAAAAATGTGAGAGGAAAATAATTTGTAGAATAATGGTAGAAAGTAATTTCTCCAACTAGGGTATGGACTAAAACAACAATCATGAACATACATTTTCTATAAACACAATCTCGTTTATATAACATGTTATTTGTATTAAATAAGAATATAAGAAAATCATCAAGGGATACAACAAATATTTGGTTTAGTAACAAAGGAACTAAAATACGTATAAATATTGCACTAAAGTAAAAAAATTATTAGAATACAATAATTAGTAGGATAGTGTTGGAAAGTAAAAGAATTTCAACTAGACCATATGAACTATAATAGGAACATAAATGTTCTATAAACTAATTCAAATAAGTCAAATAAAAAGAATTATGAATTAAAGATTACATATTAACGTGTAAAAAAATTATCTTTGACATTAGTTTAGATTTAAGCCTATTGCGACGATCTGTTAATATTTGTCCAGTCTTGGAAAATATGCGTTCGCAAGGTGTGGATGAGGCCGGTATACACAAACGACGTTTCATCAGCTGATAAAGCCTTGGATAGACAAACCGCTTCTCTTCCCACCATTTTAGGGGATTCTGCGTTCTGGGAAGTAGATTTTCATTTATGTATTTGTCCGTCTCTATTATAGCTGCTGCTGCAGGATTATCGTTTGCCAAAACGTGTTTTACAGTGTTGTCGAACTCTCCCCAAGCTTTTGATGTTTTGCCAACTGGCTCATCGTCAATTTGTTCTTGAACGGGATTTAGTGGGGTAATTAAAATACCTGAAGCTTGTTGGGATACTTTTCTGTATGCACGATTATAAAAATCATCATTTTTGAAGCCATACTTTTTTAATCTTGGGTCCAATATAGTGCTTTCCCACATTAATGCGTCTGTATCTACATCTTTGAAACGCTTATTTATCTCTTCAATCTTCTCACACATCTGATAGATTTCAGGACTCTTTGTGATACGTTTCATATCTTGAACGTGCTTGAGCATTGATTTGCTCAAAAAAATAACCTTAGATATGGTGACACGTTTTTGGCTGCTCATCTTCACTGTTATTTCTTCGAAGAATTTTAAAACTTCACATGCTTCGCTAATGACGTTCCATTCAGCCTCTGTTACAGTATTTAATTGAGGATTGGTTAAAGCCAATGTTGAAATTAGGGGTTCTCTTACCTCCAAAAGTCTTTCAAACATATAAAGACTAGAATTCCATCTAGTTGGCACTTCTTGCTTAAGCCTGAGCTCTTTGCAATTCATTAGTTTTTGCATGTTATGAAATTTGTTGTAAGCTTGTGCACTCTTTTTAAAGTACTCTACTCTACTAAGCTGAAATAAAACTCAAAACGGAAACCTTGCTAATACTAGGCGTCTACAGACCACCACATGCCAACCTAAACATCGCAACTGACACCCTTACAGATATTATTGACCAGCCTCTACAAAATAACAGATGCATGATTATCATGGGTGACATAAACATCGACAACCTCCAACCAAGCGACGACAATAACAGATTAGAAGACTTCTTATTATACTACAACATTTCAAGACAAAAGCTCTTGCCAACCCGAATAACCCATTCAACTTCATCATCAATTGACTGGATTTGTACGAACATAGAGCCCAATAGAATCCACACAAAAGTTATAATGACAGGTCTCTCAGACCACACTGCACAGATAGCCGTATTAAACCTGACAAAAAACAAATCCAAAAAAATAAACGAAACAAAGAGAAACTTCAGTAGAAGTGCTACTGAACTATTCAAATCACTGCTAAACAACCAAAACTGGGAAAAGGTCCTCTTGGCGGGGGATGTAAATCTAGCCTACAATGTATTTCACAACACAATACAAACCTGTCTGGACATTGCCTGCCCATTTACTAAATCGGTACAGAAACGTTGCGCGACAAGACAATGCTGGGATGATGAATGTAGCAAACTGAAAAGCGATTATCTAAAAGCCCTAGAACACGAACTCCGTACTGGACGAGAAGAAGATAAAAAAGCAACTGCAGCAAAGAAAAAGGAATACGATTTTAAACTGAAAACATTGCGAAAGCAGCAAAATTATAACCATGTAAACACATCAGATAATAAATCAAAAGCACTTTGGCAAGTAATAAATGCTGCAAAGGGAGCTTCAACTAAGTCAAATAATCAAATTAAACTGAAAGTCAATGGAAATACCATAGAAAACCCAGTAGAAATAGCAACTTCTTTTAACAAACACTTCACATCAATAGCAGAAAAGACACTCCAAAACAACATCAACCAAAGCAATAATCTCAATTATGTAGCACCAATAACAAATAGTTCATTTCAATTTCAACCAATTGCAGCAAACCAAGTCCAAAAAGTCATAGACAGTTTGAAATCAAAAACCTCTTCAGGCATAGATGACCAGGGGCGCACCCAGAATTTTGGTTTGGGGGGGGCTTCGGCTTCCCAAGTATAAAATGTACGCCTATAGTTTTCCATTACATGACCTTCAATGACCAGTAATATATAATTAGTTGGCCTATAACATATCGAACTACAATAATGTAACATTTGGTACATCACTGTATTACATGATCATTAGATAATTGAGTAAGCTAAAACCAACTGTCTGTGGCCTGTTTCATAATCAACTACAAGTTAATCTTATTAGAGAAAAATTTAAGTTAATAGGCTACTATTACATTAAACCAGCTTTTAGCTCAATTAAAACCTTATTAAAATTACAAGTTAAAGCTTTATATTGATTTTTATTATGAAATGTCATCCTGGAATAAGTTGGACTGTCATTAATTAGTTTTAAGTTTTCAAGGAAAGAAATAATACATTTAAATTACAAATGTAAATTTAATGATTACAAAATGAGATGTAAGTTAAAGTTAAAATATTTACAAGACAAAATCTAGACGTCTGGTCGATTTTTTGAGAACAGAAACTACCTCTGTATTGGTCACTTCTATTTCACGGTGAATATTCAAAGCCGCCAGTCCACTCAGTCTGTTAGCACCCATGGTATTCCTTAGATAGGTCTTGAGTCTACGTAATGTTGAGAACGACCTTTCTGCTGTACTCGTAGTTACAGGGATAGTGCACAATATTTTCAACAATATGTGGATGTTAGGAAACATGTCCTTATCACACAAGTTCAACAAATCAATTACATTTCTTGGTGTGTTGGTGTGGGTCTTAAAGCTGTTGTGCCACAACTCAAACTCGGCTTTGAGCAGGCTTTCGTTGTTCCCACCACTTTCAATTATGTCATTTTTATAAAAACAACACAGCTGCAGATAATTAAGTTTTGAGGTTTCTTCCTTTCCACGTGATCCATCGGCTGTAGGCATCAGACACTCAAACCCCTTCAATATGTCTTTATGTTTCATGAATCGGGATTCCAAAGAACTTATCAAAGATTCAATCCAAGGGATGAAAATAGATCGCCGGTAGTACACTTAAGGCGTATCTGCTGGTGTGTTGTTTCTATTTTGTTGTCTGCCAACTGTTCGGGGCATGGAGATTTTACATCCAAAGTTGTTGGCCATATGGGTAGCCTCTTCAAACAAGGAGTGAAACTCTTCATCCGCATTTGTTCTTATGGATTTTAGGCTTTCAAGTACAGTTTCAGCATGTGTGATTGCAGAAGATAGTTCCAAATCACTTCCTTGCAGCTTTTTGCTTAGGTTTACAGTGTAACCAAGGAGCTTGTCTGATGCCAAGAGAGAAATGATGAATTCGCCTTGACGTAAAGAGCTGAGTAAAATAAGAGCTCCAGAAGAAGAGTCTCTATCACTCCAGTTTTTGATTTCCTCCAACGCTACTTCAACTGGTTGAAGAAGCTCCTTCATGACAAAGACGGCATCATGCCTTTGCACCCATCTTGTTGGACAAAGTTGTAGCAGCTTTTTCCTGTTGGTTTCAACATTTATCTCCGATGCAATACACTGTTGTAAAACGGCTTGTCTTTTAGGAGTGTTGAAAAAATTATACACCCTCTCTACTATTCCGAAACAGTTTCTGATAGGTGCAACTTCAGAAGCGTTTGATAATGCCAGATTAAGGCTATGAGAAGCGCAATGCACAAATATTGCTGTGGGGTGAGCTTCTTGGATACAGGCTTGGGTCCCATTAAACTTCCCACTCATGGCAGCCGCTCCATCGTACCCCTGGCCACGTAGGTTATTGACGTCAATGTTACTATCTTCAAGTCCTTTTATTACAGTTTTTGCCAACTTCCTACCGGTTGTGGAGGTTAGTGGCATGAACTTGAGAAATTGCTCACATATTTGGTAATTATTTGATGCATCAGAATCTACGTATCGTAGACACAACGAAAACTGTTCAATTGTTGAAACATTGGACGTTTCATCTGCGAGAATACTAAAAAACTTAGCCTCTTTAACTTTAGTTGCTATTTTTTCAGTTATGATCTGGTTACAAGCATCAATTATTTGGTTTTGGAAGTTCCAACTTATGTACGTAGCATTTTTTCCACATGATTCAAAGTGTTTTTTTAAATCTTGATCCCCCGCTTCAATTCTGGCTCTAAGCAGTGCTCTAAAGTTACCCTCATTCTCGGCAGGTCTACGATTTATATCAAACTCGCCATAATCTCTATGGCCCCTAAGAGCAATATTTTGCCTTCCACACAAAATAATAGTGTCTATTATCGGAAGGATTCTTTTCACGTTGTTTTGGGCTTGAAGGTCTTTCCCTTTATCAAGGGATTTGTCGATTGATTTGATTTCACTATCCATTACTCTTTTAAAGTTAGCTGCGCTTACACAAGAGTCCTTGTGGTACTGTGAGGCTGCATGCTTTTCAAATTTTTCTAATGCTTTTTTCCAGTTAGAAAAACCTTCCTCAACAAGTTGGCCAGTATGTTGAGCGTTACTCTTGCCTACTTCTTTTTTGGAAAAAAGCATACAATGAACACAGTATGCAGAGTCTTCAATTCCAGAATAAGACAGCCAAGTATATTTATTTAGCCATGAAAACAAAAATTTTCGTTGTTGAGTCCCGTACGTTCTGTAAGGAAAGTTAAAACTACTTTGAGGGACCCATCTGTCATTCAACACTTTTAACTTTTCACTGTCTGTCAATTTTTTTGTTTTAAACAAAGCAATGTCTAAGTTATTTTGACTTACATCGGACTGCAGAGTTCTTACGTTAGCTCCCGAGACATCCTCCAACACAAACTCAGGCTGTTCAGCACATGTAGGCAGCTCCTTACTTGCCGAAATATTTTTGTGGCATTTCAACGGTTTAAAATAGTTTTGTATACTAGCTTTTCTTTTATCACCCATAACTTACTAGACTACTGTCCAACCAATTTGTCAGACCTAGACCACAAACACAGCTTGAACTTGACAGCCAGACAACCCATAACACACACTATACTGCAATTCGATAAAACTACGACTGTCAACTGGACAAAAGACAAATTCACTGCCGGGGCGGGCACGGGCGCGTCTGGTGAGAGTTGTGGAAACTAGAGCTGGTCGCCCATGGCAACGGCACGTAGTCATCGCCATAGAGCAGGATGGAATGGAGGGAGCTAACACAGCAGCGCAGGCAGTTATACTGTGAATACATACGTCTAAATATTTGTTTCACAACTCTTGATTTCTATGATTTAATCTGTGTTACTTTAATAAATAGGTTTAACGTTACCATTCATTATAGTTTATAAAAGTACGATAAAACATATATGATGATACATAACGAATGATTAGTCACATACAGTATTTATTAGTCGGATATATCAGGTCCTTGGGGGGGGCTTAAGCCCCCAAAGCCCCCCCCTGGGTGCGCCACTGTAGATGACATATCCGCCAAACTAACAAAAAACTGCAAGAAAGAACTAACTGTGCCACTGACAAACATCGTAAATAAATCATTTCAGCAAGGAATCTTCCCCGACCAACTAAAAATCTCCAAAAGTTTATCCCAAATACAAAAAAGGACCAACTACAGAAATTAATAGCTACCGCCCAATCTCCCTCATACCAACTTTTTCAAAAATAATCGAAAAAATTGTAATGGAACAACTCCTGCATTACCTCAATCACAACAAACTACTTACACATCAACAGCACGGATTCCTTAAGGGCAAGTCAACATCCACAGCCCTGATACAGCTTGTCGAGTACATCCTGGACAGACTGGAGGAGGGCTGCACAGTCACTAGTCTTTTTCTAGACTTAACTAAGGCCTTTGATTGTCTAAGTCATGACTGCCTGATCAGAAAAATGAAAGCCCTAGGCATAGATGGAAAATCTGCAAACTGGTTCTTCAGCTACCTGAGTGGCAGAAAACAACTTGTGGAGCTGCGGCATACTGCTGGTAATACAACAGAAAGAGTCCACTCTAACTTACTCCATATAAAGCGAGGGGTACCGCAAGGCTCGGTCCTGGGGCCAGTACTATTTTTACTACTAACAAACGACCTACCAACTCACCTGCAAGGAACCCGTCAAACAGTGATGTACGCAGACGACACGGTTATTACACTTGCAGAAAAAGAAAATGAGTTACTTACTACTAACACTGAAGCAGCTTTCAATCTGACCAAAGAATACTGTGCTCCCAATGACTTAATCCTCAATGACGATAAAACTGTTCAAATAGTCTTTAACACTAAAAACAAAAATACAGATGCAAGAATAGGTAGACTGGAGCATACCCTGGAGTATAAAACCAACACCAAGCACCTCGGCATCACAATCGACTCCAGCCTCTCATGGAAACCTCACATCGACCAGCTGTGCAAGAAGATCAGTGCAGGCGCCTTCCTGATTCGCAGACTCAATCAAATAAGCACCCCAGAGGCAACAAGAATTGCATACTTTGCCTTTCTCGAATCCCACCTAAGATACGGCATAGCAACATGGGGAGGAACCACTGCAACAAACCTCGAAAGAGTCCTCACTCAACAAAAGAGAGCTATAAGGTGCCTTGCAGGGCTTGAACAAAGAGAAAGCTGTCGAACAGCATTTATCGAGCTAAAGATTCTCACAGTAGTAGCACTCTACATACAGGAGGTCATCATCCACTCAGTCTCCACACAACAACTAAGACATAGAGATATCCATCAGTACCACACTAGACATGCCTCAGACTTCACCCTGCCCCCTCATCACCTCACCATGTACAGCAAAAAACCATCATACATTGGAGCAAAACTTTACAACGTATTGCCAGAGGACCTGAAGAATACCCCACCTCAGAAATTGAAGAAATACTTAAACAACTGGCTGCTGAAGAATCCCTTCTACTCAGTGGATGAATACCTGAAGAAAACACCACTCGACCCAGATGCAACTTAAAATAACACCAACACTGAAGACTTCTTCTAAATAACTTACAATGTAACAATTTGTAACCTGACGCTAATACTAATCTCTAAGATTATGTTAATAAAGATATTGTCTATTGTCTACTGTAGACTTTTCTTTTGTTTTTATTTCTGAAATTTGTTTGACGCCACTTTGTACAATTAGATTAACTGTATGCGCAAAGCAAGGTATGTTGCGCCATCCACACAATGCAATAGCTGCTTTCATATTGGCTGCGTTGTCACTAACATCAGCTACAATTTTATCACTGATACCCTATTTAGCAACACAATTTTTTAATTCGTCAGATAAATTTGAGGCAGTGTGACTCTCACTGTTTTCAATGCACTCTAAAAGGTTACTTTTAAGGTCTCCCAATTCATTTATGTAGTGTGCGGTAATTGCAATGTAGTTTTCGTTTGCAACAGATGTCCAACCATCGATTGTTAATGAAACACCTGTAGCTTGTGCGATTTCAGACTGGACCATATCTGAAATTCTTTTTTAGTGCTGCGGTATTAGATTTGTAGAAAGAGTTTTACGACTTGGCAAGGTATATCCAGGATTAAGCATATTGATAAAAGTTTTGAACTCTTTGTCATCTACTAAAGACAGGGGCTGATATTCCTTTGTTATTACTCTGACCAACTGATTGTCTGAAAGTTTACTGCGCGATTGTGGTAAGGGTTTATTAATTTATGATGTTAGTCTTGTTTGAGTATTTGAAAGGCTGTAAATTGGTATGGTTGATGAAGAAGGACCAGGATCACATGATGAGGTGGCAGGTTGATTTCGTATTGGCATTTCTAATGCTACTACACCTATTGAAGGACTTGAGCCTGCTGGAGGGCAAGTATTATTTGTAGGCATATCATTATCATCATTTATCATTACTGAATCAGTCTCATTAAGAAAACATCTCGTTATATCTACTGTAGGATGTTTTGTTTTTAAATGTCTACTTAAGTTTCCTGTTGAGCCTTTAGAATATTTTATGATATTTGAACAAATATTGCACTTAGCTTTAGAGTCACCAGCTTCCGTAAAAGTAGTCCATATAAAGCTCCGTTTTCTTGAAGACATTGTCAATCACTATTTAAATAATGGATATGATACACGTAGTAAGTTGAGGTTTATTTACCATGGGAACACAAGTCAAAATAATGGTCATAACGCAATGCGAAAGAACGAAGAATCAGAACTGTGTTTTGGCGCCAAGATTGGATCAGCTCCAGCTGTGTTATTAGATCAGCTGTGGAATGTCGATGAAGATAATGTAGGCACTTTGGTATTGTGATCGTGGAGGAGTGGGGAGGGGAGAGAGCCGTTTGGAACATCTGACTGAACTTTGACGACATGAACCTAATGACCCGAGACCCGAATGATCCGGCTCATATCAGTGAGCTGATCTGAAAGAGCCGGTTCATTCAAAAGACCCGTTTTGCCCATCACTACTGAGGAGCCAAGCAGAACGACACAAAGATGAACGCGGTCTGCGCGCGCCTGGCGGCGTTAGATGGAAACGTTCCTTACTTTCTGAATGGCCCTGGCCCTCGTATAATCATTTCATATGAATAAACTCTGTTAATATTTATCCTATACCAGTTTTGTTCTTAATTTTTTTTTTTTAAGTTGTCTATAGACATGGATCTATCATCAAAATTGGATAGTTTGGCTACATCCTCGTCGACTCCTAGGGTCCAACTAGGAGACTATACCAGGCAGGAGAGGCACCCTATCCAAGAATTAAAGTCCCTTTCTACTAGATATGGGAGAGCCATTATAATGACTCACGGATGAAGCGGGGGGACGCAAGTACGCCTTCCTGCCTAAGAGGTTTTCCGAAAAGTTTGACGACGGGGAATGTAAAGCCATAACGGAAGCGGGCTGTTACCGTTTCCGTTGTGGTGAGAAACTTGTTAATAGCTCACCTGAGCTCCATATTTATAAGATGTAATAAATGATGATTTTGACGTATATGCAGGGCCGGCGAGAGCGATCGCGGGCCCCAGGGCTGGACCTAATCCGGGCCCCTAGGTATGGTATGCATGAAGGCGTTTTGTTTGTGTGGGGTACCGGGGGTCTAGGGATACTCCCCAGTCCCTGAGATTGAGAACAATGTTGAATTACAGATAAAATAACTCATTTTGGTGTAATCTAGACCTGTTTTCACTTATTCATTCATAAATTATCTTTTCAGGCTGTTTCATATTTAAGTAAACCACAAATTTAGGCACTCATTGAAGAAATACAAAATGGTTTTAATTGAAACCTTAAAAAAAAAAAAAAAAAATTATATAATAGAAAATTTAAATTAAAACATCACAGATATGTAAATGTTGAATTAATTGAATAGACAATGGTATTTAAAAAAGAAAAATACAACATGTTTTGATTGAAGAAATTGATTTTATTAATCCATATACATAATTATTACGTATAATTCACGTAGATAAATTATGTTTAATTGATTTTTTTCCATATACAAAGTAAACAACACTTTTCGTCAATTAAAGTCTTTAATCTTAATCTAACCATGATTACAAATTACAACAAAACTCCTCTTCTGGCTTTTCTTGACGCAAATTCGTCAATTATTCTATCTACATTTGCTCTTTTTACTAGGTCCATTTCCACCGCCAAAACACCTAGGCTTGACAACCTGTTTTGGCACATTGTTGAGCGTAGAACGTTTTTTATTCTGTTTAATACTGAAAACGAACGTTCTGCACTGGCGACTGTGGCTGGAATTGTTGCAAAAATTCTCAAGGCAACAGTAAGATTTGGGAATAAAGATTCTAAATTGAAGAGTTTAATTTTCTTGAGAAGTTCAAAGGGTAAAAGTGTTTTTCCACCAAAGTTTGCTTCATATATTTGCTTCAGACTCACCAGTTCCTCAAGAAGATCGGTTCCCAGATCCTTTTGGTGTCGTTGTACTAGTTCAGCAGATTTAGTTTCGATCAGGTCATCTGGCATTTCTTTGAATGACCACAAAACAGAAAAGTTACTACACAAATCGCTGACTGACTTAAAACGCACTGTCATGTCCCCAATGACACTGTCCAAAATGACATTAAAAACTTTGTTGTTAAAAGTTTTCTTTGCATCAAGTTTATGTTCCATATTGTCATCACACACCTCGTCGTCCTCGTCAGCGTCAGCTGCCCTTTTTCGTTTCCTCCTTCTTTTCTCTTCCTCCTCAAGTTGCTGTGGCCATCCTATGTTTTCAGCAACGACCAAAACTTCATTGAAGATTTTATCCCAACCATCATTCCGCAAAACTTTCAAATCTTCTATCAATTGACTTAGATTCTTCGACGCTACATCTAAGGTTTCACCACGGTTCTGTAAAACTCTGTTGACTGTGTCAATGGGTTTCAATATTTTGTACCAAACCGATGCAAGAAGAAGGCAGTTGAAGCTCTTGAAGTATTTCTTCAGTCCCTCTACGTCTCGACGACATTCTGCTGTCAAATTTAGTTTGATCACTTCCTCAAGTGCTTCTACTATTCCAGGAAGATGAGCTGCAACAGGTCTTACACTATCCACTCTTGCTGACCATCGTGTTTTTGACATGGAGTGAAGAGATCCGGGTATTTTATTTTTCAAAATATCCCACCTCTGGGGGCTTGAACTGAAAATGTTGTACAACTTTTGGACAGCCCCAAAAAAAGTTATAGCCGCTGGACAGCACTCCGCTGCTTGTTCACCACAAAGGTTTAAGGAGTGACAAGTGCACGCAGAGTAAACAGCTTCGCTGTTGGCTGATAATATGAAAGCCTGAGCTCCTTTATAGGCACCTTTCATATTACTACCATTGTCGTACCCTTGGCCTTTACAGTCTTCTATAGGGATTTCATAGCGTTTCAAAGTACTCAAGATAAGCTCAGCAATATCTTTACCACTCTTTTTTGTGCAATCAGCAAAACATAGAAGTCGTTCTTGCACTTTGTAGGGTTCACTTTCTTCTTCAGTTTCATGCACGTATCTCAAAATAAATGCTGTCTGTTCAATGTGGGCTGAATCAGGTGTTGCATCAACAATTACAGAATAATACCTAGCTTTTTCTCTTTCTTCAAGAATTACCTTTGTAACTTGGGAAGAACATAATTCTATAAATTCATTCTGAATATCATGCGACAGGTAGTGAACTTGCATTCGTTCCCCTTTAGTTTGATACAAACGAACTTTATTTAAATGCTCGTTTAACACTGGATCATAATTTGCTAGCAGTTCTAAGATGCCCAAAAAATTTCCATTAGATGGGTCTCCTATTTTTTCATTAGTGCCTCTAAAAGCAAGTCCTCTTTCAGCTAGAAACAAAGTCACATTAAGTAATCGCTTTAAAAGGTCACGCCACTTTTCCTTTTCTTGTAGAATGGAATTCAAAATTAAGCCTGTCAGATTTTTATCTTTTTTTGATTTTATCACCTCTGACTTCCATTGAATGTAGCAGTGTTTGTGACTACTACTGTTTTCGTGTTCAGGGACCTTATCAAACAATTTTTTCCAACGTTTTTTACTTGAAAATCCTTCTGGAAGTGCCAGAGATGAGCGTTTCGTGTGAGGGAGTGAGCTAAAAACTTTACACGGCAAACAGAAGAAGGCTTTTTTACTTTGGCTCCAAACTAGCCAGTCCCGTGTAATTAAATCGCCATTAGTGAGTTTTTTTTTAAATACTGAAGTTGGTACTGAAGAACCGGTGATGTCGTCAGGAAATCGCTCTGGCATTGGAAAATGATTGTATTTTAAATGTATACTTGCATCAAAACTGGGGTCCCCTACATCAAAGTGTATGCAAGGTGCCGACGAGGTCGTTTCATCATGAGACTGGGAAGTTGTGACCAAGATAGACGTGCTACTGCTTCTGGTAGCATTAGCAGTGGTTTCAATCTTGTAATTCTCAGTCTCACTCTCACTCTCAGCACTTTCATTTTTAGGAACAAATATATCTTTGTCGGTAGGAGTAGGACTTATTATTGCATCAGTCTTAGAACTAGTGTTTACTGCTAACTCAACTTCACTTACTTCAGTATCAGGTGAAAGTGAAACAGAATCGGGTATTTTGAAAAAATGTCCAAGTGACAACTGGCCTTTCTTTGCTTCCCGTTCTCTAAACTCTCTATCGTCCTTTTCTTTCCTCTTCTGCGCTCCAGATTTGTGTTTGTAGCTCATTGTTTCTACTTTCCTCTCACTCTTCTAACTTATCACTGAACTAATTCTGATTGAAACACACATGACGATTAACGAACTATGAACGGAACAATAGAACTATCCACGAAACCGCACAGAAAATTGACAGCGTGCAACAGACGTAAGTAAACAAAGAAGCTAGACTGGAGTCCCTAGACAGATACACTGCCGCCGGCCGCGAGATGACGGCTAGTGCAGTGTTGCCAACGCTGCATGCTGCCAGTGCTGCCACCTCGCAGACTTGAAATACCCACCACACGGTTAAAAAGACCACTGATTTGTATTTTAAACCAGACCTAGGGCCCCGGGGCTGTAGCCCCCCCTACCCCCCCCTGTCACCGGCCCTGCGTATATGTATATTTTTACTTCACACCTAGAGAAGCAATCCCTGCCAGGTATTACAAGTGAATATTTAATGCTAAGTCTGATTACACCATTATGTATAACACTGAGTTATGTAATGTGATTTATATCATTTCGGGTCTACCAAAGTGAACAAGTTTTTAGCTCACTGGTGGACCATACTTTCTTTTTCATGACTTTCCTGACGTAGTGTGGAGAGTTTTTAAGCCAACCTTACTACGAAATTATCATTTTCAAACAGTAATTGTTGTTGTATAACATATTTGCATATTTTATTCTAAGTCCAGTAGATTTGTGTAAATATAATACCAGATATCATAAACACGTATTTTATTCAGAAGGAACTGTCCTTGTGGGTACATGAAAAGTTATGTAGAAGAACCACAGTTTGTGTGTCAGTGAATTCATTATGTAAATGAGGTGCAGAGGACCTATCGTACAAACCAGATCCTGCTATGCACTAGTCCTACGACACAACATTCCACTGTGGGAACCACTTTTGACGGCCGCGCCCATCTCGGTTGAAATTGAAAGCGCACGTAACCCATCAAGGTAAGCTACACGCTCGAAAAAGTGGTGACCCAACGTAAAGCTCTGCACACAGATATTTGTGGGCACATAATTTTGCGGGCACAGAATTTTGTGGGCATAGAATTTGCCGTTTTGTGGGCCATTTATACTACTCCCGAAACTTAGTTCTTTTCTCTACTTAGGATCTGAATCTTGACTACCATCTAACATGAACACCCCAGACCACTCTAGTGGTGTCCATGTCGATGGCAGCCATTGAGCGGACGCCATGTCGGTATTAAGAGGATTGAATGTAGAAATTATCGCCTACAATCTCCTCACTTTGTCCCCAACTAGCTTGCCTACAGCACTGTGCCACCAATGCTGACATTACTTAAACTTTATGTCATTACGTTAAACTAAATGATTATTTTTGTAGGGTTTTGGAAGGAATAAAATAAATAATGTATGGTTGTTGTAAAGTTGAGATAGAATTGATATTGTATATCAATTCCTCACTTTTATAAATTTTCACAAATTACCTATAAAATATAATATTTTACAAAAATACAAATTTATTTTATGTTGCCTGATGATGGCAAAAAGGCCTTGTAAAAAAGTATATTGTACTGGTATTTTTTGAAAATTTATGAAAAAGTGAAGAATATAATGGATGGTAGTGTTTGGTTATGAACATTTCCAAAAATATACTATCCTGGATTCAAGATTATTTTATTTCTCATAAACACATTACATGCATGAGCGATGTCATTAACCCTTTCACCGACATGCATTTGATGTGCGTAATGTCTAGGACCGCTGGGTTCAGTAGCGCAATCGGTCCGCCGGGCGCCGGGCCATTACGGCGTTGTTCATTGCAAAGCCGCCAGGCCATATTTAGCGATTTTTACATTAGTACGCTATTATGCTTGTAATTCCGTTGTTTTTATCACTATTGCAATGATTTTGGTGTCATTCTCTTCGTAATTAAATTATCCACGATTCTGTATAAAATTTGTATATATAAAAATTTCAAAATCGCGGTGAACAAAATAAAATTTAAAAATAAAAATAATTAAAAACTTATAATTTTAATTTTTTAAATTCCATAAAACAATCAAAACAAATATACTAATAAAATGTAATATTTTTTTTACTGTATACCATTATATTGAGAACATTCCCTGGTAATTTCAGCAAAAAACATACATAAATATATATTTATGTACATTTAACGTAATTAGTACATTTCTGAGATTTACTACTGTATAAGAGTTTCACCGGTAGCCTACAGTGCTTATTATCTTATAGTATATATTGTTGTTTATGTTTTATATTATACATTTACATCAGACATATTTGTTTATATCAGTAATAAAATATACAAAATGATAACAACAAACATATTATAATAATTTTATATGGTGAATAATATACAAAAAATTGTAACACTTACCATATGAAGATCTAAGCATTGTTACAGCAAGAGTTCATTTTACTTTTAAAACAAACAGGAACACTGGAAAAACCCCATTACAGTATATACACTCGTATATCAGATACTATGAAAAATTATTTAGTTCAAAATTATATACACTATATACAACTCTTGATGAATGATATTTACATTTTGCACTGTTTTCTTGGAATGCAGTCAAGATGGCACCCAAGTTTGCAATTTGCACACACAGTTCTCGACCGTTTTCTTTTATTTTCTGGGTTATTTTTACTACTACATACTGTGCAGACTTTTTCTTTTCCTGATGGTAATCTCTCAACCCCATGCATTTTTTTTTGTCTGAGGAACCTCCCCCGTTACCATTAGAATTTTTTTTATCAAGCCATTCTCTTGCCAATGCTTCTAAAATAGAAATATTGTAATGCAGTCTTGGCAAAGGGTTGTCTGTATTCAATTTGTACAGGATGTAAGAATTGAGCAACATTCTTCCAAAAATGTTAAAAATAACTTTCTTCCAGTGCTTCATAGTTTTTCTTTCATCTAAGTATGTATAAAGCATCTGGTCTGTCCCATCGATGCCCCCCATTCCATAATTATACTGATATACTATGTTTGGTTTTTTCCTTATGATAATTTTACCATTTCTTCTTATTGTATAAGAAACATTTTTTGCTTGGGAGTCTGTGGATAGTAAAATAAATTGAGATTTATTGGTAGGTTTCTCCCTAAATGCCATCATTAACGTGGGACCTTTTCTCACATATATTTTTCTACCAACTTTGAATTTTCCAAGTAATTGCTTGGGATTGCATTTCCTATCAATTCTAACTGTACCTGTGACCCATGTCTGATTAGAATACAGAAATCTTGCAAGTTTTTTTGTTGTAAACAAATTATCTAGAAAGAGGAGGTACCCTTTGTTGAAGTAATTTCCCATTTTCATGAGCTTCTCTACAACGATATACCCTTGGCCAAATTGTTCTATCTGTTCTCTGTCTTCTGTTTCCTGGTATTTGGAGCCTTTATACAATAAAATTGTAAACAATAATTAGTTACTGCATCGCACAACACCCACAATTTTATACCCCATCGGTGGTGTTTCTTTTTTGGGATAATTGTGTCAAAGCAATCCTCTTTTTAGTTCCTACGGGGATTCATCCACAGATAATTTTTGAAAAGGTGTGTAATAGAGTGGGAAAACAGTCTATTGGCATGGTCCATGAGGTTTTGGAATCTTCCACAAGGGTTGTTTTCCTGGGGAAGCCATGTTTTATTAAAGTTTCAGGATCAACAATATGTAGAAACTTTAGAATCAACTCAAATCTATTCCTACTGAACATTTTCCGAAAACCATGGATTTCTTGAGGGGACGACGTGTATCAGTAGCTTCAATGAAGGTAATTGTTTATACCGTACTCATATTTATATGACAGACAAAAACCTTTTATCTCTCTAAACTGACATTTACCAAATCTCTAACCCGACTTTTAGGTGATATGTTTTCGTTATTTCGTATATATGATTGGGGCATACTTATTTGTTTCAGTAACGATAGTGTTCAATAGGGTATTAGTGAAAAACAAATAGAAGTAAGCCACCGGATTGGAATTCGTGGGGGGGGCAGTTTTTTGGGGCCTGGAAGTTCGGTAATGGAAGTTGTGGGGGTGACCAGGATCCTCAACTTCTCCCAATCACTACTATAGGGCTAGGAGGGTTTCTAGTTCTACTAAAATTTATTACTACCTCTCCTCCCCTTTACTTATAGGCCTACCTCTATTGGGTCTGGATTGATCTTCCATAAAATGTAGGCCTATTTGGTGTTAGGCCTCCTCAACATTCATCATATCTGAGCTCTCTGAATTAGTTTGTATTGGCCTACTGTAATTTGTGCTATTATTTTGTTGGGACATCACTAAACCACCGCCAGAAGTACTAGGCCTACACTGATATAAATCGTATTACTAGCCCGTTGCATGGCAAAACAAATGTAGATTTTGGAATGGGGGTTAGGTCATAAGTAGGGTCCTCACCCCGATCATCAACTGTATCGGAACTTGGAGATGAAGATGAACTGTCACTAAGAGAATTATTACTATTATTGTATTAAATAAAATGTACATTCATTTGCTAACTTACATTACTAACAATAGTTCCTTCACTCACTGGAGACCACCTCGTTCCTTCGTATTACCCATGTTGTAGCAGATAGGATTAAAAAGGAATAAAACAGCTGAATTTACACAAAATTAATTTAAAAAAATATTTACACAGGATTAATTTTTAACACTAAAACACTGATACAACACCATCACAAAGCATTCACAACGATAAACTAATAATAGGCCTAGTCTACACTTATTAGGTTACTTGTTGTTGTTTTCATCTTTCCCAGCAACGTCAGCTGACAGCCCGCTGCCAACTAGATCACGCATAGAGTTTAATTCATTGTTTATTTATATCAAAGATAAATAGTGTTTCTGTTGTTATTATTGCAAAGAGGGACTCATAGTAATTAATTATATATAAATTAAGTGTTTCTTGTGGGATAATAATAACGAAAAAAGTGTGAAAAGTAGAAAAGGCGATATTTCCGGCCCGCGGCGGTTTTCGGTCGCGAGTGGCGATTTCCCAATATTACGGCCCATGGTGGTTTTAAGCACAAATATACGAGCCGATTTTTATGGCCATGGCAGTTTTTTTCTATTAACTACAAAGCTGAAAATCTAGTCATGGGCGAAGAGAAAAAGTAGTCAATGAAACTCAGCTAACAAACAGTGAACTTTTCTTTTTATAGAATATCAAGGTTTAGAAAATGAATAAAGAAGGAAAGTTAAGGGGAGGGCTTTCGGAAAAACAGAGAAAAACCAACAGTAACACATTTTTTATGATTTACTTACTTTCAATAATGTCCCGCACTGTAAGATGGGTTATTAGGGTCTTCCTCTTCATAGTAGAGGTCTTCTAGTTTCCCTTTTTGAAAGGTTTGAGCCTGTCGTACCTTCTTTTCAAGATCCTTTACCGCCTTTTGGGCTTTGCGAATACGCTTCCCAGTCGAGGCGCTTCATAGCTTTCACCATATTTAGACCCGCAACAAACCCTAACTCTTCCATAACATTGATTTTAGATAAATACCCTTCATTAAATGATAGAACAGCGTCAAATACTCCAAATCTAAGAGTGTCCAAGCTAACAAAAGTTCTCTTCGGAAAACGGGACCAAATTAAATTGTTGAAAACTTTCGTTTTGGGTTCTGTGTCTTACCTTTCAAACATTTTTTTTTAACAATTTTAGGATCTGACAATGCTCTAAAGGTTGGCTTTAGCACTTCCATAATACTGCTTGGCAAGTGAAAAAAAGATTTGTATGGTCCCTATAGCAGGTTATCGTTTTTGGCTTTGTTGTACTTGCACCATGTATTTTCATCTTTCGGGCAGAGTTCATGGGTGGGTTTCATTAGTTGACATTACATGAAAATATATTGCCCAACTGCTTGCTTTATACCATTCAGGTTATTTTCATTTCTTCTAATGGCTAATCCATAGAAGATTTGTAGTTTTTTACAGCAAATTCTGTAAGGCCATTTTTTCCTGTTAACTTTTTACCATTGGCTAACAGGTTATTGGTTTTACATCTAACACTCATGAGCCTACTACCCATCCTTTTCTGGACGTGGCCTACGCATTCAATTTTTTTGTTAATATCAACATCTGGGCCATATGGTTTTGCTTCATCAATGATTTATAAGCAACTGTATCACCATCACCCAAGTATTCAAGGTATCAAACATTGTACAGGGAACGGACCTTTGAAACAAAAAAGCCCCACTCACTTCCCTGCCACCACTGGTTCCAATATAATTTGCAGTGCAAGACTCAAGATGTTGTTGTGTAGACTTATTAGGGCAGAGGCAGTACTTAGACATTATATTTAATATCAAGTACTTTTGTGGTGTCGGCTGTGTTAGCGGACCACTATTTTCCCTTCAATGACACATGGCCCCTTCTCTACCACGAGCCATCTACGCCTACACATAAGTCTCTGCAGTTGTTATTAATTATCACAGCTTCTTCTACAGCAGATTTCATTGACTGTTCACATAGAGTTTGTACTTTAACATTCAATATATCTTCAAAGGTTTTGAATTTTGTAGGGGGTGGTGGAAGGTTCATCAAACCGCATAAAACGCGAAGCTGCCGTGTAACCTTTACCTATAATGCGTGGGCGTATACAAGGCGAATATTTAAATCATAGTAAGGCTGCTCAGTTGAAACATTTTTACTTGTAATTGGCCTAGTTATCTTACTACAGTTCATAAACTTTGAACTCTGGTCACAACTTAGACAATTTTATACTGAATTCGGTAGCTAGACCCAAAAACAGATTGACTTTGATAAGTTGGGAACCATGGCATAGTTTGCAAACAGCTACTTTGCTAAGAATATTTTCTAAGATACTCACATCAATTATTTCATATTCTAAAATATCAGTTTTGCTGTCGTAAAACAGAGAAGTTTTGGGATGTTTTTCCTGCGATCTTGAAGCCTTACTAGGCCTAGGCTCATTTGAGATTGACCTTCTGTATCCTTCGATTTAGGCTCCCCAACATTCTTCCTACTTTTAAATACAGACCTTTTAGTACCTACTTTCTTTTTTTTAGCCATTGAAACGCTAAAAACAAGTCAGCACTAAGATCAAAAACAATATCACTTGGAAAGTTTCAGACTTATAAACAAAATATACCATGTAACACTAAACGTAAACATAAAAAAAACTAATTTATCAAAAACCAGCTGCAGCTTTGCAGAATGCACTAACAGTGTGACCCAAAATACAAAACATAAACGCATTGTCTAACAAAGCAAACTGTTACTATAACAAATGTCAATTTGATGCACCTACAAAAGTAAAAACCAGTGCCTGAAAACAGTGTGAAGACCTTTTTTATTTTATAATTTCACAACCCTTTTATATTTGTTTACCTTAAGTGTTATATATCATTGTAAACAGAAGATAATGGAGAATATAAACATCAAATAAAATAAAAAAATATTTTTTCAAATTTTTCATATCAGACTGCCCTTAAAACAGCTGATGTAAATAAACAAATGTTGAAATACAAATCAAAGGCACTAAGTTTTCATACGAAGCTAATTGATTTTACTGAAAACCCGTTTTAAATGAAACCCTTCTCTTATTCCCTGCGTTTCTCGCGCAAATTTTTTAACACCGGTACTCACACGGGGCTACAGGTGTAGCCCACAACTTTTTTGTTTTGTGACATTGCAGCCAAACTTTTTAATATAAACATTTTTAATTTGTCCTCTCAATTGTTCCCTTGAAAATGAAATTATTTGTTCTCCATTTTAATTTTGGTTTCAGCTATATAAATACACTTTAGAAAAATTTTTTCTTCATCC
>JAQJVL010004228.1:30000-47937 GCA_035578905.1 Stictocephala bisonia | reverse complement strand
GTTTTAAAAAAAACTTACCAAAAACACGATTTATACTAAAAAAATTTTTGTATAGAACTAAAACTCATGTGGGGGTGGAGGTAACAGTGGAACTGTTCAATCAACTCAACACTGACAAATACATGGGCTGACACGGTGGGATAACTGGCGAGGACTGGAATGAAGTTTACTCTGCACGTACCTTTACGGTGCGTTTTTGTGCAATTTGTTTTCTCTCACATCAACAACAATCATAGTTTGTGTAGTATTTTTATGTGTGCCGTTGAAATTCTGACATAACAATCACGATAAAGCTGATACAAATTAAGAGCCATAACATACATAAATAATATTGTTTAGTTGCAGTAAATATATTTATCACGTCTAGTAGATTATTGTGACTGTATCAACATACTATAATGGCTAAAATATTAATTAATCTGCTTCTACACAAATTGTATGCAAGATTACTTAAGCATTGGTAATAGCAATCTAACATATCGTACTGTTTAATAAATAATATTACATTTGTAGTCTTAATTATATCATAAAAACTGAATAAGCTGAAAGAGACCCAATGCAATTATTATTATATTTTAACTGCATTAACAACTAAATATATGAAAAATAATATTAATTTAAGAAAAGTGTACACACACTAAATAAAGTCAAGACAATAGAGATATGAAGTTTAATCCATGATATTGAGACCGGTAATATTGGTCCATCGGCTATTTTCATAATGTTTTTTTTAAACTAAAATGTTACGTTTTTACGTTTGGTTAATATATACGACCTCTTTATATTTTCATGATAATGTTTAGATTTTTAGTTTGGTATAATTCAACAAAAATTAAATCTATTATTATTTCCTTGGTTTTACAGGTTTAACCATCATAAGAATCGTCGTATTTAATATTATAACTTTAAATTTCCAGAATAAATGATCATGTTAAGCTAATTCGTGGGTAAAAATTTATTCTTATCCTAAAGATGAATTCCGGTCGAGGATATCCCTCGTATTGAAAAGCATAGAATGAGTTCTCATCAAATTACTGTCTAACGAGGTTTACTGGAACTAGAAAGTGAGCACAGAAATACCATTATCCCATTTTTACTAACATAAACAGAGGTTAAATAACTTTCTAGCTCCAAATAATTCTATAATAGCCTATTTTTTTACATGAAACTAATAATTTTAATTATCTTGAATTAGGTGTCATTACACAATAAGGCACACGAGGGGCCACTAAACACTTACATAACACCACAAGCGTGTGTCTGTCGGTCTCTCTTATTGATCGTCTGCAGCGTTTCACACGTTATAACTTATGTTTGTAAGCTTGCTTAACTAAGATGTCATATATGTTTAGTATTATCCTAAATGTCAAATAGTGCATGACACTTGATTGATATATTTTATTTACGTTATATGTCCAATTACAAAGCTATAAACATGTATATCTTAAATTATCACATCAACAATGGCATTTAAACAAACAACACAATTCTTTTATAAACAATATTTCAATAAATTTTATTTTATTGATTAGCTTAATTATTTCAAGTTATTGTTCAACATCGTTACTGTGTCTTCATTTGAAATTTACTTCTTGTAAGTTAATAACAATTTTATTGTTTACCTTTTTACAACTATAAATTAAATTATGCAATGGTGCTTGATAAGAAAATAGTGAGTCTTGTAAAATATGTAATCTTCTTTATGATCCCTAATATTTTCAACGAATACTAAATACAAGGTTTTTAGTATTGTTTGTTTATTAATGTAATGTAATTTCATGAGTATTTAAAATAATTGTATATTATATGATATTTTAGTCTTTATCAGAAGTAAATAATTTAATTTATATCTTTGTCAGGTTTGTTGGATTTTAATAAACACCAACTGAAAAAGATATTACGAATATCGTGAGAGAAACAAGTGTCCTTGCCTTCCCTTCACTAACTGTTTTATGTATTGCTACCTTGAAGTGACATGGAAAGAATAGGAACAGAAATATACCAGTGGTAAAATATCTGGGATTTATTGTTGCTCTGTTCTCAAAATGTTTAAATAAATGTTGCATACTTTTAAATATCTTACGAGTTTCCTATTATATGAGGTGTCTGTAAATATAATATATTTGTATTTTTTTTATTTTTTATTATTGATTATACGTTTTAAATATAGATGTTTAAAAAATAATATGTGATATATGTTTATAATATTCATCATATTTGAATATCGCTCTGTTTAGTGTCTTCACCATCTCCAGTAAAATGTATATACAGACATATAATATTACAAATACAATGTACAGTATAAAAGGTTCGGTCATGTGGCAGTGTGAGTTTTTAGAAAGCTCAAGATCCTTATTTATGGGTCAGATTTTAATAAATAATTAGAAAATATTTTGAGACGTTTTTAGTGCATTGCTGTATTAAGAATTCTATAACATTCCATCAAGCATTGTTTTTAATACACAATGTCTACACAAATCATATTTTAAAACTACCCATATTTTAAACATCATCCATTAAAAATTAAAAATAAAGACGTATAATGTTTTCGATTATAGTATATTTTTTCTTTAGATTCGCCAGAAAAATTAATATAGCTTTAAATTGCATCACATTACTTTTCAAATACTGCCATTCACTTTGGAGGACGGCGAGATAAATACTGCCATTCACTATGGAGGACGGCGAGATAAATACTGCCATTCACTATGGAGGACGGTGAGATAAATACTGCCATTCACTATGGAGGACGGTGAGATAAATACTGCCATTCACTATGGAGGACGGTGAGATAAATACTGCCATTCACTATGGAGGACGGCGAGATAAATACTGCCATTCACTATGGAGGACGGCGAGATAAATACTGCCATTCACTTCACTATGGAGGACGGTGAGATAAATACTTTATGAAATACATTTTTAGGCACTATAACAACGTTTAGTATTCAATCATATACACACGCAGTAACCGCTGTAACACACATTGGTTCAACACACCATCAAGGCTATCGCCATTTTATATTTGTACAGCCTTTTGAGATGAGCTCTGTGGCTTAAATTTGATGAGCAACTCGATCATTTTTTTAATATTACTCGTATAGGCCTATATAATTATCTTCTGATATGACGAAAAATGTATAGTTCCTTACAAAAGTTATTTATTTTTAAGTTTGCTATCTGAAGTTTAAGTACTCAATTTGTAATGGTTCCAGGAGCATAATGCTGTTTCCATACCCATTATCTTGTATACTCATTTGTGAGTACCACAATAGCATACTGCACCCTCCTAAATTAAGTATAATTAATTCAAATAATTTTATTTTCAGAAAAAATGTAATCTTAACAAATGTTGCAATTCTTGGTGCTTCTTGCAAGTTTTCACCCACATTGAATTTACAATAAAATGTTTTTACAAAGCATTTCTTTATTATTACAATAAGAAAATAAAAAATAGATTAGGTGAAATGCATTAAACATTAAATACATAAGACCGTAATACCATAAAGAAATACGTTAATATATTAGCTACAAAACTACAATTATTATTCACTGTTTTTGTTTGAAAGTTTATACAAAAAAATACTGTCTATGTTAAGCACCTTTATACAGAGTTATAAAATATAAACAATTTGATTTCAAATAATATATGGAAATATTATCTTATTCTGAAAACAAATACATCACGCAAGGAAATGAAATTCTCTGACGGCGTGACGGAGTGAAACAATTGGTCACGACTTACAACAAACTAACAAGAGTTTAATGCTGATATTAGCCATTAAAAGAGAATTTTAGACGAGGTAATTAACACTACTCATTAATTGTTTATTTGAAGTGGAGTGAACGCATAACATGTGTGCCAAACTGCTGCAATACACTTTGAATTGAGTTCTTACTTTAGAAGATATTTTAATAAATTTTACTGTGCAATTGCATAACAACTGTTAATTTCATTCAAGGACATTTTCATAAGTATCTCCTTGAATGGTTTTTAAAAAAGAGCTTTCAATTTGAAGTTTAAGCCATCCTATTGTATTTGATTATAAAATGTTGGGCCAAAAAAGAAGGTTATTAAAAAAATAAAGTTTTAGCTTTAGTGCAATGAGATCTGTGTACAGTAGTTCGTAATTGCTACTTATGTTATAAAATATAGTTAACACTTTAAATATATATAAATATCAGAAGTATAATATTTTCAGTTCAACATAGAGAGGTAACGAATGTATTCGCCTTTCATTCTTACATATTACCCTAATGAATGTATTCGCCTTTCATTCTTACATATTACCCTAGCAAATGTATTCGCCTTTCCTTCTTACATAGTACCCTAATGAATGTATTCACCTTTCCTTCTTACATAGTATCCTAACGAACGTATTCGCCTTTCATTCTTACATATTACCCTAATGAATGTATTCGCCTTTCCTTCTTACATATTACCCTAATGAATGTACTCGCCTTTCCTTCTTACATATTACCCTAATGAATGTATTCGCCTTTCATTCTTACATATTACCCTAGCAAATGTATTCGCCTTTCCTTCTTACATAGTACCCTAATGAATGTATTCGCCTTTCCTTCTTACATAGTATCCTAACGAACGTATTCGCCTTTCCTTCCTACATATTACCCTAATGAATGTATTCGCCTTTCCTTCTTACATATTACCCTAATGAATGTACTCGCCTTTCCTTCTTACATATTACCCTAATGAATGTATTTGCCTTTCCTTCTTACATATTACCCTAAAGAATGTATTCACCTTTTCTTCTTACATATTACCCTAATGAGTGTATTCGCCTTTCCTTCTTACATATTACCCTAATGAATGTATTCGCCTTTCCTTCTTACATATTACCCTAATGAATGTACTCGCCTTTCCTTCTTACATATTACCCTAATGAATGTAATCGCCTTTCCTTCTTACATATTACCCTAATGAATATATTCGCCTTTCCTTCTTACATATTACCCTAATGAAGCATTTTGGAATTTGTATTAGAGGTTATAAGTAGCTAATATAAGTACTTCCCCAGCCTTTTTATACCCTAAACGAAAGATATTTTCTTTATAAAGTAAGTTCAAACAGTTGCCAGAAGGTGTGTGGTTTAAGAGAACAACCACAGTCATCTTGTAATAAAGAGGTAATTTATAAATCTCGAATGTTCTTCATGAAACAATTTTTATTTTTTAAGTTTCGAATGCATCAAAGAAGTATGTAGAATACGATTGGCCACTTAACAAATAAAACTAATGTTCGTGTTAGTTCAACAATACGAAGTTAAAAGCTTTTCGTAATTTAAAGTAATAAATAATACTACCAGAAAAACTGTTTTGGTCTAGGAAGAGCCCTTTAATACTGTTTGGTCGTCGTTAATGTTCCTAGTCAGTGAAACAAAGTCATTACGCTATGTTCTTTTATGAGTATTCTTAAATCGAGAGAATATTATAAAAATGAAAAACTATTTTTACAGTTTTTATGTATTTTTTAAACATGTTTAATTGATAGCCTATTGATTTACTGTTACATATTTTCCTTTTGAAAGTCATGTAATTTAATATTCTTATTCATACATATGAAACGCCGACACAACTTTGTTGGTATTTTAAGGTGAATATGAATGATAACATGAGTGTAGAATGAGTGTACTGGTTACTAACTGAGTTCGACTATTCCTTAAAAGGGCCATCTATTAATAGCCCAATAGCTAGGGAAATTAAGGGACCTATAGCTTTACGTAGAATAATAATAATAATAAACTTTATTTATTCCTCAAAAAATATATAAAAACATTTTACATAAATTATAAAGGAATTACTAGCCACTGTTTCCAGTAATCGTGGCTAGCTCAACTTAAACATTCTTGCAAAACAAAGACAGTCAAAACTCATCAAAAGATTATCAAGCGGTCCGCCGCATTGTGCACAGTCCAAGGTTGACGTTTCCTGTCAACTACTTGATAGGCTAGAATGTGTACAGTATTTGGGCTTACGTATAATTAATTAGCTATTTAATAATAATTTTCTAAACTTGTTACTTAGGCTAATACTGTAAATAAATGATCAATTTCATCTAAATTAAATAACCACTTCTTCACTTTAATAGAATACTTTTTAAAATTATTACAGTTTTTTTATTTCTAATGGCAAATAGTTTATAAATTTTGGTCCCAGAAAAGAAAAGCTTTTTTTGAAGATTGATATATATATTGAAGATATCACCTTAGGTCTTACTATCAGTCCCATTGCATCGCCTCTTGTTCTTGGGTAAATTCTATCATTTCTGATGTTTCCGCTTTTTTTAAAGAACACTTTTAAAACTTTAAATACAAATAAATATTTCAGTGGTAGTATTTTTAAATCCTTATAAATTGGTGCTGCTGATTCAAATCTATTTTTTCTGGCAATAAGTCTAATAAAATGATTTTGTGTTACTTTTAACGGTTGAATGGTTACGTTGTCAGTACTTCCCCAGTTCTCTATTCCATAATTTAACTTAGAGTGAATCAGTGCAAAATAAATAGTTTTTAATAATTTATCATTAATAACATTTCTTAGGTAATAGAAGTTTCCGATACTTTTTCTTAAACCAGATTGTAGTTTCATTATGTGCGATTTCCAACTTAATTTTTCGTCTATAATTAATACCAGGTATTTTATTTCTCTCACTTGTTCAATAGTTTCAGAGTCACATATAGGTGGTATATTTTGACAATTCAGTTTATGAAATTTTAGTGTGTTATTAAATTGAAAGCCTTTCAAATCAAAATTTATAAACTTAGTTTTTGAGGCATTTAGTACCATTCTATTATTTTCGCACCATTTCCTAATTGTTATTAAATCCTCTTTCATGTTGTTCCATATACTTTCCCACTGTTTTTCCGAGTATTTAATGGCGATATCATCCGCGAAACCTGTGATTTTTCCTTTCAATGGCAAACTTAACAAATCATTTATAAACACAAGTAACAAAATTGCAGCCATAACTGAGCCCTGAGGCACTCCTATTGTAACAATCCTAGATGTACTTAAAGTATTGGACACTTTTACTCTCTGCTGCCTATTTTTCAAATATGTTTCAAACCAATTTAAGGTGTTACCTCTTATTCCTACATATTCCAATTTCAGTAACAATGATGCACTAAATCGAATGCCTTACAAAAATCAATAACAATACCAGCCACTTTGTAGTTGTTATTGAAGCTACTGTAGACTTGTTCTATAAAACCAGCAATTGCTCCTTCTGTATTTTTTCCTTTTATAAATCCAAACTGATTAGTGTTAAAGAATTTTTTATTATTTAAATATTCCAACAGCCTGATTTTCATGCATTTCTCAATAATCTTAGTTATTACTGACAGCAAAGTAATAGGTATATATTGCTATATTGCTCCACCAAGGCTGTTCTACCTTTCTTATGAATTGGAACGACAATAGCCTCTTTCAATTTATCTGGGAAAACACCACTGGTGAAGCTTAGATTTACTATGGCAGCTAAAGGCTCTGCTATAGCAGTGCCTATTGCTTTTATCAGTTGAACAGAAGATCGTCATTACCAGTTGACTTTTTGTTTTTTAAACTATTTATAGTTTTCAACACCTCTGCACTAGTTACTGGACTTAAGAAGAAGGAAACTTGGCTAAGGTAAAAGTTGGAAGTGTCAAGAATGTTACCTCCAGGGAGGTTTGCCTGTATCTCATTCGGTGCTAATATGAAGTATTCATTGAACAGCTGTCCTATTGTTTGCGGGTCTGTAACATTGTTCCCAAACTGGTCTCTTATCTGACTGAGTGGCTGTCGTTCTTTCTTATCTGTTAAGGAATTTATTAATTTCCACTGGCCGGCAATATTTCCCTCTTGCAGTGCAAATAAACGCTTATAATAATTATTCTTTGCTTGCACTATTCCATTATCTGTCTTATTTTTTAAACGATTGTAATAATTATTTATTCGTATATCATATGGTCTGCATTTACATTTATTTGCTATTTTATTTCGTGTATTGATCTGTTCAATCTTGCATTTATCCACGGAGTCTTAATTCTTGCCTTTTTCACCTTTGGTAAAAATATTTTAGTCTTGCTATTTTCCTCAATATACTTAAATATAATCTCATAAAATTAATTTAACGCTTTGTTCACATCATTACTTTCCAATAATATATTATTCCATATTGCTGCATTTCCTAGCTGGTTTTTTAATCTTTCATAATCAATATTTTTTATATTACGAGTTATATTTAGTGAAACTTTACTTGTATCCTTCTCAAACTTTACTAATAGGCCTTGTAGCCTTAATTAAGCTACTATTTATTTTTGATATGTTGAACAACTTAAATGAGAGATGAAAATCAAACTTCTTCAATGATAAAAATGGTGTTTATTTTTCTTCTTATAACTTCAACAAATAATAATAATAACGAAAATAAAAGAGCATTTTTTTTTTTTATTAAAGGAACACAAATAAATTAAAAATCAAAAACAAATCAAATATCTTCAGACCAGAACCTTTTTTTTTATTGATTAATTCTTAATTCAAAAATTTAGAAAATTGAAAATATCTCAAAATTGAAAATTGAAATTGAAAATCAAAATTTAAAATCAAAATCAATATTGAAAATCAAAATTAAATTGAAAATCAAAATCAAAGTTGCAAATCAAAATTGCCTCCGGGAGATCTGAAAAGAAATAAATAACCAGCTTTTAGTGACTTGAAACATTTTCCTTTTTTACAAAATTTTTAAACAGAAGACAAAGCACTCCAAGAACTGTCACTAGAAGAGTGACTACAAACAAGAACAAGTTTTAACCGCGCATGCTTGGTGGATCTTACCCTATCTACTAAAACCCTACTGAAAAACCTAACTACAGAAAACTTGTAAAAATTACTTACGTAGCTGTCCTGGAGGTTTTAACCCACAACGTGACCACAAACAAAGCGCGACATACGCACACACACTCACTAGCGACAAGGAAAATTGCCGATCCGGAAAACAAGACTCCGAACGGTTAAAATCGCTGTGAAGAACAAACGTGGTCACTCGCCAAAAGATTACTTAAAACTCCTCGAACGCCCGCAAACCTTCCACCAACGGACTTACCCCCTCCTTACTCTAGAAGCTAAATCAACCAATAAGAACCCTCTAAACCAGGACAACCGAACAAGTAAGACTCACCAAACATGTAGACTTCAGAAAACATGTCGCATGAAATTGACAGGAAATTAACAACGTGAATATACTGGTTATTTAGCTAATTTAAATGGGAAAAAACTACTTTTTTATTTGAAAGGGGAAGATTCTGAATTTTTCTCAAAACTTGGAGAATTTATATTGAAAACTTTTGGTAAAAGAACCAAACACCCAAATCTCTCAGTTCTTACAATATTTAACATTTTCTAGACACAATTCTCTAAAATCATTATAATGAGACAATTAACAATTGTTACATTATTTTCCCCCTTCACAAGAAAAAAAAAATTTTTTTTTTTTTTGAAACCCTATCATCATCACATCTCTAAAAGGACATACTATTTTCTAACCTTAACAACCATTTCTTTCAAAGCTAACCTAACCCTTTCCTTTTTCAGATCTCCAAACAAAAGTTTCTCTCTTAAACTACCATCTTACAAACTACTACAACATTTAAAATTTGTAATCACAGTCACTTGAAACTCGGGTCAAGAGCACAAGACCAGTCCATTGTTGACAGTCATTGTTGTCCCCAGTCCATTATCCATCGGCAGTAGAATGGGACCACAAGCTTGTCCCCTCATCAGTACAGCTGACTGCTTGGCCGATCGATAAACTAGACCGGTTTTGGGTTGACTACGGCCGTCGTCACACTGCATCCTCCAGCCCACAGCAAGTGTCTCACATAAACAACAGTTAACCCAAAGAGGCATTAGACAGTGTTGACATACAACGCTCTGTTGCGTGTTCCATGTGATGTAGTGTATGTAGTTCGGAGAGCCATTCAAAAGAATTGTTTTTTTTTTTTTTTTTTTTTTATTTATTTCCCCCTTTCAATGAAGTGCTTCAAAATGAGTGCTCAGTGTCGTTCCGTTTGGTGAAAACCAGGAGTTTCGCAGTCCATAAGTGCTTGGATACAAAAGAAGAAAGAAAAAAAAGTTGGGTGCGTAAGTCCACTCATATTAAAACAAATCACCAACAAATCAAATTTCAAAATTTTTCCCATTTGCTTCTCCTTTCAGTGTTGTGTTTTGTTTTGTTGTTATTTACAAACAATAGGAACTGGCTGGAAACTGGTATTGGAAATACATTACAATTAAAAAAAATACATAATTTTTCAACTTACATCTTGTTCTAGAAGCTCAAAATTCTTTCTTGTACTATTTAACACACTTATAATATAACAAGAATACAAATACAGATTAAATTTCAAATACATAATATTCATGGATAATTAACTACTCAATATAATTTACATAAATAAAATTTGTTTACTCTTTGTTTACTTTTGTCCACCAAGCAATTTATTCGAACATAAAAATTTCATTAAACTTTAAAAAATAATCACTTTGACAGTCTTAATCTAACAAATTCTAATCTAACAATTTTAATCTAACAATCATCAAATATTTACATGACATAACATTCTTTTGCTGAAAATACATAATTAATATACTAATTTCACTTTTCTGAAACTGAAATACAACATGAGCATTAGTAATCCGTTATTTACAAACAGACATATAACATGTAAACAAAATTAGTCATTCATTATCAACTTCAATAATCAAATAATACATTTTAAATAAATTTCAAATATATCAAGTAACCTTGTTTAACCATCTATTTAATTACACAAATTTTTTTTTTATAACCTGAAAATTATTAATTGCTGAAAACATACATAATTAATTAAAGTTCATAACCCTTCATACATTACCAACTCATATTTACCACCTTCAAGAATAATCTTATTCACTTCTTTAGACCTTGACATCTTTTATGTGCACTCTTCGCACTTCTTTGGGATTGGACAGCCTCTGCACCAATATGCTCACTGGACTCAGCTGGGCTAGCACCTGGTACGGACCCTCATAGATGCAATGCAGCTTCTCCTGGAATCCTCGGCTTTGGTCGGACTGCACCCGTGATCTGATGTAGACCTGCTCTCCGATGCGAAGTGGGTTCCCATGTTGTCCATCCGCCTTGTGTTTGTTGCGATCTCTCATCCTTCGAAGGTTGTCCACTGCTTTCTCGAACTGCTTTAGTCGGTCTTCTTCACTGAGATTCCTCTCCACCAGGTCGTTCAAACTCCACTTGTTGGTTAACGGATCGTTTTTTGGCGTGGTTAAACATTAATTCAAATCCACTAAATCCAGTACTCTCACATGTGTTGTTGTTTATGGCTAAATTCAATTCACTGATTTCTTTGTCCCATTTATTTTGTTTGTTATGTGCATAGATTTTTAATATGGCTTTCAAATTGCGTAAAAACCTTTCACTTTTGTTACCCTGGGGCTGATAAGGTATAGTCGTTTTATGAATTATTCCTTTTTTAAAGAAAAATTGTCTTAATTCATGAGCTTGAAAGTAAGACGCGTTATCTGACACTATTATTTTAGGCAGTGAGAACAAGCTGAAAATTCGATCATTTAACAATTCTTGAATTTTATTGGATTTAATTTCTTTCATGGGGAATAACCAATTAAATTTTGTGAAATCATCCACAACAATAAGCAAGTACTTGTTTTGTTTACTACTCCTAGTTAATGGTCCAAATATATCCATGTATAACTTTTCCATAGGCTGCTTCGAGTAACTTGATACTACAGGTCCTTTTAAATATTTATTTGTACTTTTACATTTTTTACACAATTCACACTTTTGCACTAACTTTTTTATATCTTCATGTAAATTAGGCCTATAAAAGTACTGGTTTATTTTTCTAAAAGTGTTAGCTATTCCAGGATGTCCACCATAGGTTGACGTGTGATAATACTCAAACACCATGTTTATTAATTCTTCGGGTAAATAAACCCTATCCTTACTTCGGTTGTTATATTTATACATTAAAACACCATTTTTCAAAAAATATTTTTCATTGTTAGTTTTGTTTCTTATACTACATATGATTTTTATAATTTCCGGATCCTTATTCTGATATTCAGATAACTGTACACATGACATAGGAAAGTCTGTTATGTTAGTTATAAACAGTCTATTGAGGCTGGAGTTGACAATAACAGGTTCTACAGTGGGTGAAACATCGCTAATCTCTTCCTTATCTACATCCATTGTTTGTACAACCGACTGATCATAACAATGAACTAAAATGTCTTCACTTGGAACTTCCTCTTCATTATTGCTAAATATTCTACTTAGATAGTCTGCTAATACATTATCTTTACCCTTAATTATTTCTACTTTAAATGGTAAACTCAGAATTATTTCACACCATCTTGCTAGTTTTCCTAATTTTCTACAATGTGTTAGAATCCAAGCTAAGGCACTATTGTCACACCTCAAAGTGAATGGCTTTTACTTCCAAATAACTATAAAATTTCTGTATTGAGGCTGTTACGGCTAAGCATTCCTTATGGTAAATACTCATTACTTTTTCACTTTGATTTAGTTTTTTAGAATAAAAAGCTACTGGCTTAAGATCGGTTCCCTCATACTGTAATAAACATGCTCCAACTGCATTGTTACTGGCATCAGTGTGTAGAATAAACTCTTGCTCATAATTAGGTATTTTTAATACTGGTGGATTACTAATTATTGTTTTTATTTTATCAAAACTTTCCTGACACTTGGAATTCCATTCAAATTTAACATTTTTCTTCCTTAATTCATTTAAAGGAGCTGCAAGTTCAGCATAATTTGGAATAAATTTAGAAAAATAACTGGACATTCCTATAAATCGACTTACAGCTTTGCTATTGGTAGGGGGTTTGGCACTTAAAATTGAACTGGTGTGCTCAGGATCTATTGTAACTTGATTATGGCTGATTAGATATCCTAAAAACTTTATTTCTTTAAATACAAATTTTACTTTTTCTGGGTTAACAGTGAGGTTCCATTTATTGAGTCTTTCAGTAACTTCTTTAATATGTTGTAAATGTTCATTTAATGTCTTGGAATAAATTATTAAATCGTCCACATAATTAATAACACACTTGAATTTCAGTCCCTCCAGTACTCTATTTAAATAACTGGATAACAAAGATGAGCCTAAATGAAGACCAAATGGAATGCGATTGAATTCAAAGCTTTCAAATGGTGTACTAAAACTTGTTATTCTTTTACTTTCTTCCGATAATCTAATTTGGTGAAAACTGCTACATAAATCTAAGACTGTAAAATATTTGGCTCCCTCTAGAAATGGTGAATATCATGCAAGTCACCCAGCGGTGTGTTTACTTTCTCTATTTTCTTGTTTACTTCTGAATAATTAATAACTAGCCTATATTTGTCTTCCCCCTTCGGTACTAAGAATGCAGGGCTATTGTATGGTGATTGACTAGGCCTAATAATATTTTGTTTGAGTAAGTCATCTAATATATTTTTCAAAATTTTCATCTTAGCAGGATTAACTGGATATGGTCTAATATTGACAGGAGTAGTATCATTCAACTTAATTGTATATTCATAATCTATTCCACTGTCTATTTTATTAGTGTAAACATTTGGATATTTTTCTATTAAATCAACTATTTCTTCCTTGACTTCACTACAGCCAATATTTACTTGTTTACTAACATTGTTTACATTAATTCTTATGTTAGCTAAACTGTGAATGAATTCGATTTTTACATTAGGCTTGAAGTTAAAATAACACTGGTTACTTTTCAAGTCTACTACCAACTCACTTTGTTTAATAAATTGACTCCCAATTATCATAGCATAACTTAATTGTTTACTTACTTGGACAAGTATTTTCCAAGTAAATTCATTTATTTTTATTTTTAAATTACACTGCCCCAGTATCTTCATTTCACTTTGACTCGCTGTACGACACTTAATATCTGACCTATTCAACTGTAACTTAGGACAACATGCTTTTAATTTGTTAAACAAATCTTCACTAATTACATTAATTGAACTTCCAGTATCAATTAATGCTTCCTGTTTCACTTTGTTGTTTACTATAACTTCAATAGTTGGTAAAATGTTTAGACTGTGTTCCATATTAGCAGTGTTATTGTTTACACTTGAGTGAGTCATCTTGTCGTCTGCTGTGTTGTTGTGTATGGGTTTGTTTTTGTTTACATTTTGCTGGATTTCTGGGAGGGGATCGACACGAGATCCGAATTTGGCCAACTCCCTCCCATAATCTAGTTTTTTGGCTTCTGTGATGTAATCTCCTTCTGTGTAAAACTTGTTCCAGGTCTATTGTATTTTACTGGGTTGTATTGTTTATTGGGTGGTGTGAAAACTTTGTTGTACTGCTGTGTGTGCTTCTGTGTGTTCCTATTTTTGATAGCAATCCCTCGCTATGTGTCCATATTTATTACATATAAAACATGTTTTTCGATCTTCTACATTGTTTACATTACGGCTAGCGCTATGCTTAGGTGGTAGGTATGCTCTTACCTCTCTACGTTGCACATCGTTGTAACATACATTTTGTACTTGAATACACATGCTATCTAGGTCTGCATAGCTGGTAGGATTGCCCACAAATACTAATTTAGCTCTAGTTTCTGGATTTAATCCTAATTTGACAATGTCTACTACTTCTTCTTCGGTGTATCTAGTATTAAGTACCTCACTATAGATTTTCAATTCATTTATATATACTTCTAATGGTTCCCCAGACTTCTGTGGACGGTTTACCATTGTTTTCTTTAAGTTTTCTCTCAGCCCCATTGGAACGAATTGTTTTAGAATAATAAGATGAGTTTCACTTACAGTGTCCCTCTCTTCTTTACACTTTAATATTTTACTATACAAAGGACCGTTAGCATATCCCAAGATAATCTCTAAAATCTCACTATTTTTTAACTTTGTTTCATTTTTCAAAGCTAACATGTTTTTAATGAATTTGATCAACAAGCTAGCGTTTAACCCATCTGTTACCTCAAATCTATTTAGATACCGCTCTAGTGGATTAGGTAGGCGAGAATAATTCAACGTAACATTTCGTTGACAGTTGAAATTATCTGCCATTTCTGGAGATGCGACTCCGTTCAAGGGTGCGCTTATCGATTGGCTCATTAGAACCGGTTTCTGCACTCCCCTTACTAAGCTTTGTTCAAACTCGTCTTCAATTTCGCCGTTTCTAGTTATCTCCTGCTCTATGTTGTCCTTCTCTGCTAAATCAATGTTAATTTTCCCTACCATTTCCTTCAAGGAATTTAAATTTTCCTCGAGGGATGACACTTTAGCTAAAGCGGCTTCATTACTTACAAACAACCCTTTTAGACCCTTTAATCTTAATTCGTAATGAGCTAACTTAGCTTCAATACGGATTATATCACTTAAACATCTACTTTCCACCACACCCTCAATTCTTTCTTTCAGATTTTCCAAGTTTACTTTAATGAACTCATATTCCTCTCCACCTACTACATGGCCGGACAGGTAACCTATATTAGGCCTAACACCTAACTTGACAAGCTCTCTAAGTTTCTTTCTTAAATCACCCACTAGTATGCTGTCTTCTACTTCTATTCCTCTTAAACGTGCTTCATACATAAGTTCTTTCTTCAGTAGAAAGTCTACCTTGAGTGCCATCTTCTCAATTTATTTAATATTAAATTTTCTTTTAAAATCTGGTCTGAGATAATTGGTGATAAGCACACACTTCTATTTTTTTAAACGTCTCTCTCTTGTTCAACTAGCAGAGTGGCGCACTTAATGTAGCCTTAATTAAGCTACTATTTATTTTTGATATGTTGAACAACTTAAATGAGAGATGAAAATCAAACTTCTTCAATGATAAAAATGGTGTTTATTTTTCTTCTTATAACTTCAACAAATAATAATAATAACGAAAATAAAAGAGCATTCTTTTTTTTTATTAAAGGAACACAAATAAATTAAAAATCAAAAACAAATCAAATATCTTCAGACCAGAACCTTTTTTTTTATTGATTAATTCTTAATTCAAAAATTTAGAAAATTGAAAATATCTCAAAATTGAAAATTGAAATTGAAAATCAAAATTTAAAATCAAAATCAATATTGAAAATCAAAATTAAATTGAAAATCAAAATCAAAGTTGCAAATCAAAATTGCCTCCGGGAGATCTGAAAAGAAATAAATAACCAGCTTTTAGTGACTTGAAACATTTTCCTTTTTTACAAAATTTTTAAACAGAAGACAAAGCACTCCAAGAACTGTCACTAGAAGAGTGACTACAAACAAGAACAAGTTTTAACCGCGCATGCTTGGTGGATCTTACCCTATCTACTAAAACCCTACTGAAAAACCTAACTACAGAAAACTTGTAAAAATTACTTACGTAGCTGTCCTGGAGGTTTTAACCCACAACGTGACCACAAACAAAGCGCGACATACGCACACACACTCACTAGCGACAAGGAAAATTGCCGATCCGGAAAACAAGACTCCGAACGGTTAAAATCGCTGTGAAGAACAAACGTGGTCACTCGCCAAAAGATTACTTAAAACTCCTCGAACGCCCGCAAACCTTCCACCAACGGACTTACCCCCTCCTTACTCTAGAAGCTAAATCAACCAATAAGAACCCTCTAAACCAGGACAACCGAACAAGTAAGACTCACCAAACATGTAGACTTCAGAAAACATGTCGCATGAAATTGACAGGAAATTAACAACGTGAATATACTGGTTATTTAGCTAATTTAAATGGGAAAAAACTACTTTTTTATTTGAAAGGGGAAGATTCTGAATTTTTCTCAAAACTTGGAGAATTTATATTGAAAACTTTTGGTAAAAGAACCAAACACCCAAATCTCTCAGTTCTTACAATATTTAACATTTTCTAGACACAATTCTCTAAAATCATTATAATGAGACAATTAACAATTGTTACAGCCTAACACAAAATGATCTGTTATATCAGTTTGAAATATACCAGCTTTAACCATATGTGAATTTTCTCATCTTACAAATATATGATCAATACATGAGGCTGAATCACTAGTTAATCTGGTAACCTGATCAATCATACACAAAAAGCTATTTTTACTCATAAGCGACATATAGTTGTTGCTTATGTTATTGCTGACTAAAATATCAAGATTTATATCTCCCATTTAAATAACATTACTACTCAAATTAGGCATTAAATTTTCTAAATCTAATAAAAAAACTGTGTACATGACAATTTTGTAACCTATAAACAATTAATAAATTAAATAAAAAACTTTTAAATTTGATTCCCAAGACTAATATATCAGCTGAATCTACTAAACCCTCTATTTCGAACCAAAATATGTTCTCTAATGTATATCATTACTCCTCCAGCCCTATAATCCTCATTAGTTTTATAATAATATTGGAATCCTTTTATTTTAGAATGAGCAACCTCTTCCTCAAAAATCCAAATTTCCGTCGTAAAAATTATATCTATTAAAACATTTACGTTATTCAAATTAGCTAAGAAGGAATCAAAATTGTTTCTTAAACTTCTAATATTTACATGAATAATATTTAAATCATTTGTATTCGAGTCAAAGAAACTGCTATCAATATTATTCAAAACAATACATTTATCAGACATACTTAATTACAATTATAAACAAAGATTATTAACAAAAACGTAATTTTCTTTAGACACTTATTTAAATCACTTTCCCCACTTACCTACATATATCTACACACACACACACACACACACACACACACACACACACACACACACACACACACACACACACACACACACACACACACACACACACACACACACACACACACACACACACACACACACACACACACACACACACACACACACACACACACACACACAC
>JAQJVL010004228.1:0-27500 GCA_035578905.1 Stictocephala bisonia | reverse complement strand
ACCATTGAGCGGACGCCGTGTCGGTATTAAGAGGACCGAGCATAAAATCTATCGCCTGTAATTTCCTTTACACTTAGTCCCCAAGTAGCTGGGTTACAACACTGCGCCACTAGTGCCGACATATAATATACTAAAAATTGCCTAAATAATATTATTGAAATAAAGCAACTCTAATAAATTCACCATCATATAAGAAGACGATGCATGAAAATTCATATAAAAATATCATATAAACAAAATACATGCCCCGTTTAAATTTTTTTATTTTCTGGTCAGTGAAACCTTTGTCTGAGGATTGATATTTTTGGTTTTCTCTTTTTAAAGAAGGAACATTCTTTGTAATAAATCATTCAGTGTAAAAGTGCAGCAGTCATAAAAGATGACTATAAAGACTAACAAATAACAGCTCTCCGTGCGCATGTAAAACTGTTTTAACAATGGAGATGAGTGGGATGAATCATCAGATGAACTCGTTAAAAAGTTATTGTGTTTAATACGTCTTGTTATTACGACAATCACTCGCGTGCATCCTCTTTTAATAAAATAAGTATCATAATGCATGTAATATGTTTTAATTTATGTAGACTATACATGTCCAACCAAATATGACTCTCATATGTATAAACTGTTATAAACTGTTTAGCACGATATAATGCTGAGTACAGAATATTTGATAAAAGATCGCAAACATCGTATGAAAGACAATCACATTAAAAAAACTACGTGTTACAACAATGTAACAGCCATATTATAATCGGGCCAGGTTAAAAGTGACCTGCGTGATAAATTTTGCGCATGTAGGGCTTTTAGCAGCAAAGGGGAAGTGTTCCACCACTCCGTCTCTAGTTGGTTTGAGGAACAGTGTTGCAAGTCGTGACAACGGACACAGACTGAACCTTAAACGGCCCTACCTCTGACTTTCATGAGCAATACGGTAGTGTTGGTGTGGATGGGAGAAGAAAGGAAGTGGTAGTTGCTGGAGGGGACTATTAGTCAGCTGGTTCGACTTAGTCTGTGGTACAGCAATAAGGTAGTGTTATTGAGGATGGGAGGGGAAGGGAAGTGGTAGTTGCTGGAGGGGGCTATTAGTCAGCTGGTTCAATATAGTCTGTGGTACAGCAACAAGGTAGTGTTCGTGAGGATGGGAGGGTATGGGAAGTGGTAGTTGCTGGAGGGGGCTATTAGTCAGCTGGTTCGACTTAGTCTGCGGTACAGCAATAAGGTAGTGTTATTGAGGATGGGAGGGGAAGGGAAGTGGTAGTTGCTGGAGGGGGCTATTAGTCAGCTGGTTCGACTTAGTCTGCGGTACAGCAATAAGGTAGTGTTATTGAGGATGGGAGGGGAAGGGAAGTGGTAGTTGCTGGAGGGGGCTATTAGTCAGCTGATTCAACATAGTCTGCGGTACACCAACAAGGTAGTGTTAGTGAGGATGTGAGGGTATGGGAAGTGGTAGTTGCTGGAGGGGGCTATTAGTCAGCTAGTTCAACATAGTCTGCGGTACAGCAACAAGGTAGTGTTAGTGAGGATGTGAGGGTATGGGAAGTGGTAGTAGCTGGAGGGGGCTATTAGTCAGCTGATTCAACATAGTCTGCGGTACACCAACAAGGAAGTGTTAGTGAGGATGTGAGGGTATGGGAAGTGGTAGTTGCTGGAGGGGGCTATTAGTCAGCTGATTCAACATAGTCTGCGGTACAGCAACAAGGTAGTGTTAGTGAGGATGTGAGTGTATGGGAAGTGGTAGTTGCTGGAGGGTGCTATTAGTTAGCTGATTCAACATAGTCTGCGGTACACCAACAAGGTAGTGTTAGTGAGGATGTGCGGGTATGGGAAGTGGTAGTTGCTGGAGGGGGCTATTAGTCAGCTGATTCAACATAGTATGCGGTACACTAACAAGGTAGTGTTAGTGAGGATGGGAAGTAATAGTTGCTGGAGGGGGCTATTAGTCAGTTGATTCAACATAGTCTGCGGTACAGCAACAAGGTAGTGTTAGTGAGGATGTGCGAAGTGGTAGTTGCTGGAGGGGGCTATTAGTTAGCTGATTCAACATAGTATGCGGTACACTAACAAGGGAGTGTTAGTGAGGATGGGAAGTAATAATTGCTGGAGGGGGCTATTAGTTAGCTGATTCAACATAGTCTGCGGTACACCAACAAGGGAGTGTTAGTGATGTTGTGAGGGTATGGGAAGTGGTAGTTGCTGGAGGGGGCTATTAGTCAGTTGATTCAACATAGTCTGCGATACACCAACAAGGGAGTGTTAGTGAGGATGTGAGGGTATGGGAAGTGGTAGTTGCTGGAGGGGGCTATTAGTCAGCTGATTCAACATAGTCTGCGGTACAGCAACAAGGTAGTGTTATTGAGGATGGGAGGGGAAGGGAAGTGGTAGTTGCTGGAGGGGGCTATTAGTCAGTTGATTCAACATAGTCTGCGATACACCAACAAGGGAGTGTTAGTGAGGATGTGAGGGTATGGGAAGTGGTAGTTGCTGGAGGGTGCTATTAGTCAGCTGATTCAACATAGTCTGCGGTACACCAACAAGGTAGTGTTAGTGAGGATGTGCGGGTATGGGAAGTGGTAGTAGCTGGAGGAAGCTATTAGTCAGCTGGTTCAACATAGTCTGCGGTACAGCAACAAGGGAGTGTTAGTGAGGATGGGAAGTGTTAGTTGCTAGAAGGGGCTATTAGTCAGCTGATTCAACATAGTATGCGGTACAGCAACAAGGGAGTGTTAGTGATGATGTGAGGGAATGGGAAGTGGTAGTTGCTGGAGGGGGCTAATAGTCAGCTGATTCAACATAGTATGCGGTACACCAACAAGGTAGTGTTAGTGAGGATGGGAAGTAATAGTTGCTGGAGGGGGCTATTAGTTAGCTGATTCAACATAGTCTGCGGTACAGCAACAAGGGAGTGTTAGTGATGATGTGAGGGTATGGGAAGTGGTAGTTGCTGGAGGGGGCTAATAGTCAGCTGATTCAACATAGTATGCGGTACACCAACAAGGTAGTGTTAGTGAGGATGGGAAGTAATAGTTGCTGGAGGGGGCTATTAGTTAGCTGATTCAACATAGTCTGCGGTACAGCAACAAGGGAGTGTTAGTGATGATGTGAGGGAATGGGAAGTGGTAGTTGCTGGAGGGGGCTAATAGTCAGCTGATTCAACATAGTATGCGGTACACTAACAAGGGAGTGTTAGTGAGGATGGGAATTGGTAGTTGCTGGAGGGGGCTATTAGTTAGCTGATTCAACATAGTATGCGGTACACTAACAAGGGAGTGTTAGTGAGGATGGGAAGTGGTAGTTGCTGGAGGGGGCTATTAGTTCGCTGATTCAACATAGTATGCGGTACACTAACAAGGGAGTGTTAGTGAGGATGGGAAGTGGTAGTTGCTGGAGGGGGCTATTAGTCAGCTGATTCAACATAGTATGCGGTACACTAACAAGGTAGTGTTAGTGAGGATGGGAAGTAATAGTTGCTGGAGGGGGCTATTAGTTAGCTGATTCAACATAGTCTGCGGTACAGCAACAAGGGAGTGTTAGTGATGATGTGAGGGTATGGGAAGTGGTAGTTGCTGGAGGGGGCTATTAGTCAGCTGATTCAACATAGTATGCGGTACACCAACAAGGTAGTGTTAGTGAGGATGGGAAGTAATAGTTGCTGGAGGGGGCTATTAGTTAGCTGATTCAACATAGTATGCGGTACAGCAACAAGGTAGTGTTAGTAAGGATGGGAAGTAATAGTTGCTGGAGGGGGCTATTAGTTAGCTGATTCAACATAGTATGCGGTACACTAACAAGGTAGTGTTAGTGAGGATAGGAAGTAATAGTTGCTGGAGGGGGCTATTAGTTAGCTGATTCAACATAGTCTGCGGTACAGCAACAAGGGAGTGTTAGTGATGATGTGAGGGTATGGGAAGTGGTAGTTGCTGGAGGGGGCTATTAGTCAGCTGATTCAACATAGTATGCGGTACACCAACAAGGGAGTGTTAGTGAGGATGTGCGGGTATGGGAAGTGGTAGTTGCTGGAGGGGGCTATTAGTCAGCTGATTCAACATAGTATGCGGTACACCAACAAGGTAGTGTTAGTGAGGATGGGAAGTAATAGTTGCTGGAGGGGGCTATTAGTTAGCTGATTCAACATAGTCTGCGGTACAGCAACAAGGGAGTGTTAGTGATGATGTGAGGGTATGGGAAGTGGTAGTTGCTGGAGGGGGCTAATAGTCAGCTGATTCAACATAGTATGCGGTACACTAACAAGGGAGTGTTAGTGAGGATGGGAAGTGGTAGTTGCTGGAGGGGGCTATTAGTTAGCTGATTCAACATAGTATGCGGTACACTAACAAGGGAGTGTTAGTGAGGATGGGAAGTAATAATTGCTGGAGGGGGCTATTAGTTAGCTGATTCAACATAGTCTGCTGTACACCAACAAGGGAGTGTTAGTGATGTTGTGAGGGTATGGGAAGTGGTAGTTGCTGGAGGGGGCTATTAGTCAGTTGATTCAACATAGTCTGCGATACACCAACAAGGGAGTGTTAGTGAGGATGTGAGGGTATGGGAAGTGGTAGTTGCTGGAGGGGGCTATTAGTCAGCTGATTCAACATAGTCTGCGGTACAGCAACAAGGTAGTGTTATTGAGGATGGGAGGGGAAGGGAAGTGGTAGTTGCTGGAGGGGGCTATTAGGCAGTTGATTCAACATAGTCTGCGATACACCAACAAGGGAGTGTTAGTGAGGATGTGAGGGTATGGGAAGTGGTAGTTGCTGGAGGGTGCTATTAGTCAGCTGATTCAACATAGTCTGCGGTACACCAACAAGGTAGTGTTAGTGAGGATGTGCGGGTATGGGAAGTGGTAGTAGCTGGAGGAAGCTATTAGTCAGCTGGTTCAACATAGTCTGCGGTACAGCAACAAGGGAGTGTTAGTGAGGATGGGAAGTGTTAGTTGCTAGAAGGGGCTATTAGTCAGCTGATTCAACATAGTCTGCGGTACACCAACAAGGTAGCGTTAGTGAGGATGTGAGTGTATGGGAAGTGGTAGTAGCTGGAGGGGGCTATTAGTCAGCTGATTCAACATAGTCTGCGATACACCAACAAGGGAGTGTTAGTGAGGATGTGAGGGTATGGGAAGTGGTAGTAGCTGGAGGGGGCTATTAGTCAGCTGATTCAACATAGTCTGCGATACACCAACAAGGGAGTGTTAGTGAGGATGTGAGTGTATGGGAAGTGGTAGTAGCTGGAGGGGGCTATTAGTCAGCTGATTCAACATAGTCTGCGATACACCAACAAGGGAGTGTTAGTGAAGATGTGAGGGTATGGGAAGTGGTAGTAGCTGGAGGGGGCTATTAGTCAGCTGATTCAACATAGTCTGCGATACACCAACAAGGGAGTGTTAGTGAGGATGTGAGGGGAAGGGAAGTGGTAGTTGCTGGAGGGGGCTATTAGTCAGCTGATTCAACATAGTCTGCGATACACCAACAAGGGAGTGTTAGTGAGGATGTGAGTGTATGGGAAGTGGTAGTAGCTGGAGGGGGCTATTAGTCAGCTGATTCAACATAGTCTGCGATACACCAACAAGGGAGTGTTAGTGAGGATGTGAGGGTATGGGAAGTGGTAGTTGCTGGAGGGTGCTATTAGTCAGCTGATTCAACATAGTCTGCGGTACAATAACAAGGTAGTGTTAGTGAGGATGTGCGGGTATGGGAAGTGGTAGTTGCTGGAGGGGGCTATTAGTCAGCTGATTCAACATAGTCTGTGGTACAGCAACAAGGTAGTGTTCATGAGGGTGTAAGGGTATGGGAAGTGGTAGTTGCTGGAGGGGGCTATTAGTCAGCTGGTTCAACATAGTCTGCGGTACATCAACAAGGTAGTGTTATTGAGGATGGGAGGGGAAGGGAAGTGGTAGTTGCTGGAGGGGGCTATTAGTCAGCTGATTCAACATAGTCTGTAGTACAGCAATAAGGGTGTGTTAGTGAGGATGGGAGGAGAAGGGAAGTGGTAGTTGCTGGAGGGGGCTATTAGTTAGGTGATTCAACATAGTCTGCGGTACAGCAATAACTTAGTGTTAGTGAGAATGTGAGGGTATGGGAAGTGGTAGTTGCTGGAGGGGGCTATTAGTCAGCTGATTCAACATAGTCTGCGGTACACCAACAAGGTAGTGTTAGTGAGGATGTGCGGGTATGGGAAGTGGTAGTTATTGGAGGGGGCTATTAGTCAGCTGATTCAACATAGTCTGTGGTACAGCAACAAGGCAGTGTTAGTGAGGATGTGAGGGTATGGGAAGTGGTAGTTGCTGGAGGGGGCTATTAGTCAGCTGATTCAACATAGTCTGCGGTACAGCAACAAGGCAGTGTTAGTGAGGATGTGAGGGTATGGAAAGTGGTAGTTGCTGGAGGGGGCTATTAGTCAGCTGACTCAACAAAGTATGCGGTACAGCAACAAGGTAGTGTTAGTGAGGATGTGAGGGTATGGGAAGTGGTAGTAGCTGGAGGGGGCTATTAGTCAGCTGATTCAACATAGTCTGCGGTACAGCAACAAGGTAGTGTTAGTGAGGATGTGAGTGTATGGGAAGTGGTAGTTGCTGGAGGGGGCTATTAGTTAGCTGATTCAACATAGTATGCGGTACACCAACAAGGTAGTGTTAGTGAGGATGGGAAGTAGTAGTTGCTAGAAGGGGCTATTAGTCAGCTGATTCAACATAGTATGCGGTACACCAACTAGGTAGTGTTAGTGAGGATGGGAAGTGGTAGTTGCTAGAAGGGGCTATTAGTCAGCTGATTCAACATAGTCTGTGGTACAGCAACAAGGTAGTGTTAGTGAGGATGTGAGGGTATGGGAAGTGGTAGTAGTTGGAGGGGGCTATTAGTCAGCTGATTCAACATAGTCTGCGGTACAGCAACAAGGGAGTGTTAGTGAGGATGTGAGGGTATGGGAAGTGGTAGTTGCTGGAGGGGGCTATTAGTCAGCTGATTCAACATAGTCTGCGGTACAGCAACAAGGTAGTGTTAGTGAGGATGTGAGGGTATGGGAAGTGGTAGTAGCTGGAGGGGGCTATTAGTCAGCTGATTCAACATAGTCTGCGGTACAGCAACAAGGTAGTGTTAGTGAGGATGTGCGGGTATGGGAAGTGGTAGTTGCTAGAAGGGGCTATTATCAGCTGATTCAACATAGTCTGCGGTACAGCAACAAGGCAGTGTTAGTGAGGATGTGAGGGTATGGGAAGTGGTAGTAGCTGGAGGGGGCTATTAATCAGCTGATTCAACATAGTCTGCGGTACACCAACAAGGTAGTGTTAGTGAGGATGTGCGGGTATGGGAAGTGGTAGTTGCTGGAGGGGGCTATTAGTCAGCTGATTCAACATAGTCTGCGGTACAGCAACAAGGTAGTGTTAGTGAGGATGTGAGTGTATGGGAAGTGGTAGTTGCTGGAGGGTGCTATTAGTTAGCTGATTCAACATAGTATGCGGTACACCAACAAGGTAGTGTTAGTGAGGATGTGCGGGTATGGGAAGTGGTAGTTGCTGGAGGGTGCTATTAGTTAGCTGATTCAACATAGTATGCGGTACACTAACAAGGTAGTGTTAGTGAGGATGGGAAGTAATAGTTGCTGGAGGGGGCTATTAGTCAGCTGATTCAACATAGTCTGCGGTACAGCAACAAGGTAGTGTTAGTGAGGATGTGCGGGTATGGGAAGTGGTAGTTGCTGGAGGGGGCTATTAGTTAGCTGATTCAACATAGTATGCGGTACACCAACAAGGTAGTGTTAGTGAGGATGGGAAGTAATAGTTGCTGGAGGGGGCTATTAGTCAGCTGATTCAACATAGTCTGCGGTACAGCAACAAGGTAGTGTTAGTGAGGATGTGCGGGTATGGGAAGTGGTAGTTGCTGGAGGGTGCTATTAGTTAGCTGATTCAACATAGTATGCGGTACACTAACAAGGTAGTGTTAGTGAGGATGGGAAGTAATAGTTGCTGGAGGGGGCTATTAGTCAGCTGATTCAACATAGTCTGCGGTACAGCAACAAGGTAGTGTTAGTGAGGATGTGCGGGTATGGGAAGTGGTAGTTGCTGGAGGGGGCTATTAGTTAGCTGATTCAACATAGTATGCGGTACACCAACAAGGTAGTGTTAGTGAGGATGTGCGGGTATGGGAAGTGGTAGTTGCTGGAGGGGGCTATTAGTTAGCTGATTCAACATAGTATGCGGTACACCAACAAGGTAGTGTTAGTGAGGATTGGAAGTAATAGTTGCTGGAGGGGACTATTAGTCAGCTGATTCAACATAGTATGCGGTACACCAACAAGGTAGTGTTAGTGAGGATGGGAAGTAATAGTTGCTGGAGGGGGCTATTAGTTAGCTGATTCAACATAGTCTGCGGTACAGCAACAAGGGAGTGTTAGTGATGATGTGAGGGTATGGGAAGTGGTAGTTGCTGGAGGGGGCTAATAGTCAGCTGATTCAACATAGTATGCGGTACACCAACAAGGTAGTGTTAGTGAGGATGGGAAGTAATAGTTGCTGGAGGGGGCTATTAGTTAGCTGATTCAACATAGTATGCGGTACAGCAACAAGGGAGTGTTAGTGATGATGTGCGGGTATGGGAAGTGGTAGTTGCTGGAGGGGGCTATTAGTCAGCTGATTCAACATAGTATGCGATACACCAACAAGGGAGTGTTAGTGAGGATGGGAAGTGGTAGTTGCTGGAGGGGGCTATTAGTTAGCTGATTCAACATAGTATGCGGTACACTAACAAGGGAGTGTTAGTGAGGATGGGAAGTAATAGTTGCTGGAGGGGGCTATTAGTTAGCTGATTCAACATAGTCTGCGGTACACCAACAAGGGAGTGTTAGTGAGGATGGGAAGTGGTAGTTGCTGGAGGAGGCTATTAGTCAGCTGATTCAACATAGTATGCGGTACACCAAAAAGGTAGTGTTAGTTAGAATGGGAAGTAATAGTTGCTGGAGGGGGCTATTAGTTAGCTGATTCTACATAGTCTGCGGTACAGCAACAAGGGAGTGTTAGTGATGTTGTGAGGGTATGGGAAGTGGTAGTTGCTGGAGGGGGCTATTAGTCAGTTGATTCAACATAGTCTGCGATACACCAACAAGGGAGTGTTAGTGAGGATGTGAGGGTATAGGAAGTGGTAGTTGCTGGAGGGGGCTATTAGTCAGCTGATTCAACATAGTCTGCGGTACAGCAACAAGGTAGTGTTATTGAGGATGGGAGGGGAAGGGAAGTGGTAGTTGCTGGAGGGGGCTATTAGTCAGTTGATTCAACATAGTCTGCGATACACCAACAAGGGAGTGTTAGTGAGGATGTGAGGGTATGGGAAGTGGTAGTAGCTGGAGGGGGCTATTAGTCAGCTGGTTCAACATAGTCTGCGGTACACCAACAAGGTAGTGTTAGTGAGGATGTGAGGGTATGGGAAGTGGTAGTTGCTGGAGGGTGCTATTAGTCAGCTGATTCAACATAGTCTGCGGTACACCAACAAGGTAGTGTTAGTGAGGATGTGCGGGTATGGGAAGTGGTAGTAGCTGGAGGGGGCTATTAGTCAGCTGGTTCAACATAGTCTGCGGTACACCAACAAGGTAGTGTTAGTGAGGATGTGAGTGTATGGGAAGTGGTAGTAGCTGGAGGGGGCTATTAGTCAGCTGATTAAACATAGTCTGCGATACACCAACAAGGGAGTGTTAGTGAGGATGTGAGGGTATGGGAAGTGGTAGTAGCTGGAGGGGGCTATTAGTCAGCTGATTCAACATAGTCTGCGATACACCAACAAGGGAGTGTTAGTGAGGATGTGAGTGTATGGGAAGTGGTAGTAGCTGGAGGGGGCTATTAGTCAGCTGATTCAACATAGTCTGCGATACACCAACAAGGGAGTGTTAGTGAGGATGTGAGGGTATGGGAAGTGGTAGTAGCTGGAGGGGGCTATTAGTCAGCTGATTCAACATAGTCTGCGATACACCAACAAGGGAGTGTTAGTGAGGATGTGAGGGGAAGGGAAGTGGTAGTTGCTGGAGGGGGCTATTAGCCAGCTGATTCAACATAGTCTGCGATACACCAACAAGGGAGTGTTAGTGAGGATGTGAGTGTATGGGAAGTGGTAGTAGCTGGAGGGGGCTATTAGTCAGCTGATTCAACATAGTCTGCGATACACCAACAAGGGAGTGTTAGTGAGGATGTGAGGGTATGGGAAGTGGTAGTAGCTGGAGGGGGCTATTAGTCAGCTGGTTCAACATAGTCTGCGGTACACCAACAAGGTAGTGTTAGTGAGGATGTGCGGGTATGGGAAGTGGTAGTAGCTGGAGGGGGCTATTAGTCAGCTGATTCAACATAGTCTGCGGTACAGCAACAAGGTAGTGTTAGTGAGGATGTGCGGGTATGGGAAGTGGTAGTAGCTAAAGGGGGCTATTAGTCAGCTGGTTCAACATAGTCTGTGGTACAGCAACAAGGGAGTGTTAGTGAGGATGTGAGGGTATGGGAAGTGGTAGTTGCTGGAGGGTGCTATTAGTCAGCTGATTCAACATAGTCTGCGGTACAGCAACAAGGTAGTGTTATTGAGGATGTGCGGGTATGGGAAGTGGTAGTAGCTGGAGGGGGCTATTAGTCAGCTGATTCAACATAGTCTGCGGTACAGCAACAAGGTAGTGTTAGTGAGGATGTGCGGGTATGGGAAGTGGTAGTTGCTGGAGGGGGCTAATAGTCAGCTGATTCAACATAGTATGCGGTACACTAACAAGGGAGTGTTAGTGAGGATGGGAAGTGGTAGTTGCTGGAGGGGGCTATTAGTTAGCTGATTTAACATAGTATGCGGTACACAAACAAGGGAGTGTTAGTGAGGATGGGAAGTAATAGTTGCTGGAGGGGGCTATTAGTTAGCTGATTCAACATAGTCTGCGGTACACCAACAAGGGAGTGTTAGTGAGGATGGGAAGTGGTAGTTGCTGGAGGAGGCTATTAGTCAGCTGATTCAACATAGTATGCGGTACACCAAAAAGGTAGTGTTAGTGAGGATGGGAAGTAATAGTTGCTGGAGGGGGCTATTAGTTAGCTGATTCTACATAGTCTGCGGTACAGCAACAAGGGAGTGTTAGTGATGTTGTGAGGGTATGGGAAGTGGTAGTTGCTGGAGGGGGCTATTAGTCAGCTGATTCAACATAGTCTGCGGTACACCAACAAGGTAGTGTTAGTGAGGATGTGAGGGTAAGGAAGTGGTAGTTGCTGGAGGGGGCTATTAGTCAGCTGATTCAACATAGTCTGCGGTACAGCAACAAGGTAGTGTTAGTGAGGATGGGAGGGAAGGGAAGTGGTAGTTGCTGGAGGGGGCTATTAGTCAGCTGATTCAACATAGTCTGCGGTACACCAACAAGGTAGTGTTAGTGAGGATGTGAGGTATGGGAAGTGGTAGTTGCTGGAGGGGGCTATTAGTCAGCTGATTCAACATAGTCTGCGGTACAGCAACAAGGTAGTGTTAGTGAGGATGTGAGGGTATGGGAAGTGGTAGTTGCTGGAGGGGGCTATTAGTCAGCTGATTCAACATAGTCTGCGGTACACCAACAAGGTAGTGTTAGTGAGGATGTGCGGGTATGGGAAGTGGTAGTTGCTGGAGGGGGCTATTAGTCAGCTGATTCAACATAGTATGCGGTACACCAACAAGGTAGTGTTAGTGAGGATGGGAAGTAATAGTTGCTGGAGGGGGCTATTAGTTAGCTGATTCAACATAGTCTGCGGTACAGCAACAAGGGAGTGTTAGTGATGATGTGAGGGTATGGGAAGTGGTAGTTGCTGGAGGGGGCTAATAGTCAGCTGATTCAACATAGTATGCGGTACACTAACAAGGGAGTGTTAGTGAGGATGGGAAGTGGTAGTTGCTGGAGGGGGCTATTAGTTAGCTGATTCAACATAGTATGCGGTACACTAACAAGGGAGTGTTAGTGAGGATGGGAAGTAATAGTTGCTGGAGGGGGCTCTTAGTTAGCTGATTCAACATAGTCTGCGGTACACCAACAAGGGAGTGTTAGTGAGGATGGGAAGTGGTAGTTGCTGGAGGAGGCTATTAGTCAGCTGATTCAACATAGTCTGCGATACACCAACAAGGGAGTGTTAGTGAGGATGTGAGGTATGGAAGTGGTAGTTGCTGGAGGGGCTATTAGTCGTGTTCAACATATTGCGGTCCCAAAAAGGAGTGTTAGTGAGGAGGGAATATTGCTGGAGGGGGCTATTAGTAGCTGATTACATAGTGCGGTACACAACAAGGAGTGTTAGTGAGTGGGTAATTAGTTGCTGAGGGGGCATTAGTAGTGATCAATGTCTGCGTACAACAAGGGAGTGTTAGTGGAGGAGGGGTATGGAATGGTGTTGCTGGAGGGGGCTTTAGTCAGTGATTCAACTAGTTGCGGTCACAACAGGTAGTGTTTTGGGATGGGGGGAAGGGAATAGTGCGGAGGGGGCATTAGTATGTTCACATAGTGCATCCCAACAGGTGTTAGTAAAGGAGGAAGTTAGTGGAGGGGCATTAGTAGCTGTTCAACATGTTGCGGTACCAACATAGTTTAAGGGGATAGGAAGTTAGTGTGGAGGGGGCTATAGTAGCTGTTAACATGTCTGCGGTCAAACAAGGTGTGTTAGTGAGATGGGTATGGGAAGTGGTAGTTGCTGGAGGGGGCTATTAGTCAGCTGATTCAACATAGTATGCGGTACACCAACAAGGGAGTGTTAGTGAGGATGTGCGGGTATGGGAGTGTTTAGTTAGTAGCTGGAGGGGGCTATTAGTCAGCTAGGTTCAACATAGTATGCGGTACACAAACAAGGTAGTGTGTGAGGTGAGTGTATGGGAAGTGGTATAGTTGCTGGAGGGGGCTATTAGTTAGCTGGATTCAACATAGTCTGCGGTACACAAACAAGGTAGTGTTAGTGTGGATGTGAGGGTATGGGAAGTGGTAGTTGCTGGAGGGTGCTAATAGTCAGCTGATTCAACATAGTTGCGTACCCAACAAGGGAGTAGTGTATGAGGATAGAAGTGTAGTGCTGGGGGGGCTATAGTACGTTAACTAGATGCAAACACAACAGGAAAAGTGTGTGAGGATGGGGTAAATGGTGAAGGGGGCTATAGTAGCTGATTCAACTGTCTGCTACACCAAAAAGGGGAGTGTTAGGAGTGGAGGGAGGAAGTGTGTTGCTGGAGGGGGCTATTAGTCGTGATTAACATAGTCTGCGATACACAAAAAAAGGGTGTGTGAGGATTAGGTATGGAAGTGTAGTGCTGGGGGGGCTATTAGTCGCGATTCAATGTCTGCGTACCAACAAGGAGTGTTATGAGATGGGGGAGGGAAGTGGTAGTTGGAGGGGTATTTCATGTTCAACATAGTTGCGTACACAAAAGGATGTTAGTGAGGATGTGGGGTATGGGAGTGGATCTGGAGGGGCTATTAGTCAGCTGATTCAACATATCTGCGGTACACAACAAGTGTGTAGTGAGAGTCGGTATGGAGTGGTAGTATGCTGGGGAGCATTATCAGCTGTTCAACAAGCTGGGTACAGCAACAAGGGAGGTTGGGGTGAGGATGGAAGTGTAGTGCGGAGGGGCATTAGTCAGCTGATTCAACATAGTCTCGTCACACAAGGTAGGTTATGGGATGTGGGTTTGGGAAGTGGTAGTATGAGGGGGCTATAGTAGCTGATTCAACTGTCTGCGTCACAACAGGAGTGTTAGTGGATTCGGTATGGGAAGGGTAGTGCGAGGGGCATTAGTCAGTGTCAACATAGCTGCGACACAACAAGGTAGTTTAGTGAGGAGTGGGTAGGAAGGGTATACGGAGGGGCTATATCAGCTATTCAACTAGTTGCGTACCAACAGGATGTTAGTGAGATGTGGGTATGGAGTTAGTTTGTGGGGGGGCTTAGCAGCTGTTCAAAAAGTTGGTACAAACAGGAGTTAGTAGATGGAGGGAAGGGAATGGTAGTGCTGAGGGGGCTTTATCACTGTTCACATAGTCTGGGTACACAAAAGGGTGTTAGGGGGATGTGGGTATGGAGTGGTAGTAGCTGGGGGGGCATTAGTCAGCTGTTTACATGTCTGGTACACAAAAGGAGTGTTAGTGAGGATTTGGGTAGGGAAGTGGAGTTGCGAGGTGCTTAGCAGCTGATTACATGTTCGGTACACACAGGTTTTGTGAGGAAGTGGGAAGGGAATGGAGTTGGGGGGGCTATTGTCAGCTGATCAATAGTTGCGTACAAAAAGGAGTGTTTGAGGATTTTTGGGGGGGAGGGGTGCGGAGGGGGCTATAGTCCTGTTAAACATAGTCGCGTACCCAACAAGGATGTTATGGATGGGTATGGGAGTGGTGTACTGGGGGGCTATTAGTCAGCGGGATCAACTAGTTGGAAACCAACAAGGGTGTTAGTAGGATGTGAGGTATGGGAATGGAAAGCTGGGGGGCTATTACAGTGATTCAAATAGTCTGCGGTACAAACAAGGTAGGTTTGAGGATGGGGAGGAAGTGGTAGTGGGAGGGGGCTATTAGTCAGTGATCAAAGTTTGGTACACAACAGGTAGGTTATTGAGGGGAGGGGGGAAGGTGTTCGGAGGGGGCTATTATCAGTTGTTAAAATGCTGCGGTACACAACTGTAGTGTTATTGGGAGGGAGGGGAAGGAAGTGGTAGTTGCTGGAGGGGTATTGTGTGATTCAATAGTGGTACACAAAGGTGTGTAGGAGGATGGGAAGAATGTTGTGGAGGGGGCATATAGGATTAACTAGTCTGCGGTAAGCAAAATGTGTTAGTGAAGGGGGATGGGGTGTCGGGGGGGCAAGAGCGATCAACATAGTGCGGTACCCCCAGTAGTGTTTGAATGGGAATAATTGGGGGGCATATCAGCTGATACTAGTCTGGGACGCACAGGCTTTATGAGATGTGAGGTAGGGAATTTATGTGGGGGATTTAGCTGATAAACATATTTGCGGTACAAAACAGTTTGTAGTGGAGGGAAAAATTATTCTGGAGGGGGCTATTAGTCAGCTGATAACAAGTTTGCGTACAGCACAAGGAGTGTTAGTGAGATTGGGTAGGGAAGTGGAGTGCTGGAGGGCTATTAGTAGTGATTCAACATAGTGCGGTACACAACAAGTATGTAGTGGATGTGGGTTGGAAGTGTAGTTGCGGGGGGCTATTAGTTAGCTGATTCAACATAGTATGCGGTAACAACAAGGTAGTGTTATGAGGAGGGAATTGTTGCTGGAGGGGTATTAGTCGTGTTCAACTGATGCGTAACCAACAGGTATTTTGTGAGGGGGAAGTTAGTTGCTGAGGGTATTGTAGCTGATTCAATGTATGTGGTACCACAATAGGTTAGTGGGTGGGGAAGAATTTGTGGAGGGCTATTAGTCAGTGATTCACATAGTGCGTACAGCACAAGGAGTGAGTAGTGTGCGGGATGGATGGTAGTGCTGAGGGCATTGTAGCGATTCAAATAGTTGCGGTAAAAACAGTGTGTTAGTGAGGATGGGAATTTAATTTCGGAGGGGTATAGTCGCTGATTAAATAGTCTGCGGTACAAACAAGGAGTTTAGTGGGATTGCGGGTTGGGAAGGGTAGTTGCTGAGGGGCTTTTAGCGATTCAAATAGTGCGGTACACAACAAGGAGTGTTAGTGAGGATGGGAAGTTATGTGGGGGATTATCAGCTGATCAACTAGTCTGCGGTACAATGGAAGTGGTAGTAGCTGAGTGGGCTATTAGTCGACTGGTCAACATAGACTGCGGTACACCAAACAAGGTAGTGTTTATAGTGAGGATGTGAGTGTATGGGAAGTGGTAGTAGCTGGAGGGGGCTAATAGTTCAGCTGGTTCAACATAGTCTGCGGTACACCACAAGGTAAGTAGTTAGTGAGGATGTGATGTATGGGAAGAGGTAGTTGCTGGATTGTGCTATTATCAGCCTGATTCAACATAGTCTGCGGTACACCAACAAGGGAGTGTTAGTGAGGATGTGCGGGTATGGGAAGTGGTAGTAGCTGGAGGGGGCTATTAGTCAGCTGATTTAACATAGTCTGCGGTACACCAACAAGGTAGTGTTAGTGAGGAATGGGAAGTAATAGTTGCTCGGAGGGGGCTATTAGTTCAGCTGATTCAACATAGTCTGCGGTACAGCCAACAAGGGAGTGTTAGTGATGATGTGAGGGTATGGGAAGTGGTAGTTGCTGGAGGGGGCTAATAGTCAGCTGATTCAACATAGTATGCGGTACACTAACAAGGGAGTGTTAGTGAGGATGGGAAGTGGTAGTTGCTGGAGGGGGCTATTAGTTAGCTGATTCAACATAGTATGCGGTACACTAACAAGGGAGTGTTAGTGAGGATGGGAAGTAATAGTTGCTGGAGGGGGCTATTAGTTAGCTGATTCAACATAGTCTGCGGTACACCAACAAGGGAGTGTTAGTGAGGATGGGAAGTGGTAGTTGCTGGAGGAGGCTATTAGTCAGCTGATTCAACATAGTATGCGGTACACCAAAAAGGTAGTGTTAGTGAGATGGGAAGTAATAGTTGCTGGAGGGGGCTATTAGTTAGCTGATTCTACATAGTCTGCGGTACAGCAACAAGGGAATGTTAGTGATGTTGTGAGGTTATGGGAAGTGGTAGTTGCTGGAGGGGGCTATTAGTCAGTTGATTCAACATAGTCTGCGGTACACCAACAAGGTAGTGTTAGTGAGGATGTGAGTGTATGGGAAGTGGTAGTAGCTGGAGGGGGCTATTAGACAGTTGATTCAACATAGTCTGCGGTACACCAACAAGGTAGTGTTATTGAGGATGGGAGGGGAAGGGAAGTGGTAGTTGCTGGAGGGGGCTATTAGTCAGTTGATTCAACATAGTCTGCGGTACACCAACAAGGTAGTGTTATTGAGGATGGGAGGGGAAGGGAAGTGTTAGTTGCTGGAGGGGGCTATTAGTCAGTTGATTCAACATAGTCTGCGGTACACCAACAAGGTAGTGTTATTGAGGATGGGAGGGGAAGGGAAGTGGTAGTTGCTGGAGGGTGCTATTAGTTAGCTGATTCAACATAGTATGCGGTACACTAACAAGGTAGTGTTAGTGAGGATGGGAAGTAATAGTTGCTGGAGGGGGCTATTAGTCAGCTGATTTAACATAGTCTGCGGTACAGCAACAAGGTAGTGTTAGTGAGGATGTGCGGGTATGGGAAGTGGTAGTTGCTGGAGGGGGCTATTAGTTAGCTGATTCAACATAGTATGCGGTACACCAACAAGGTAGTGTTAGTGAGGATGGGAAGTAATAGTTGCTGGAGGGGGCTATTAGTCAGCTGATTCAACATAGTCTGCGGTACAGCAACAAGGTAGTGTTAGTGAGGATGTGCGGGTATGGGAAGTGGTAGTTGCTGGAGGGTGCTATTAGTTAGCTGATTCAACATAGTATGCGGTACACTAACAAGGTAGTGTTAGTGAGGATGGGAAGTAATAGTTGCTGGAGGGGGCTATTAGTCAGCTGATTCAACATAGTCTGCGGTACAGCAACAAGGTAGTGTTAGTGAGGATGTGCGGGTATGGGAAGTGGTAGTTGCTGGAGAGGGCTATTAGTTAGCTGATTCAACATAGTATGCGGTACACCAACAAGGTAGTGTTAGTGAGGATGTGCGGGTATGGGAAGTGGTAGTTGCTGGAGGGGGCTATTAGTTAGCTGATTCAACATAGTATGCGGTACACCAACAAGGTAGTGTTAGTGAGGATGGGAAGTAATAGTTGCTGGAGGGGGCTATTAGTCAGCTGATTCAACATAGTATGCGGTACACCAACAAGGTAGTGTTAGTGAGGATGGGAGGGTATGGGAAGTGGTAGTAGCTGGAGGGGGCTATTAGTCAGCTGATTCAACATAGTCTGCGGTACACCAACAAGGTAGTGTTAGTGAGGATGTGCGGGTATGGGAAGTGGTAGTTGCTGGAGGGGGCTATTAGTCAGCTGATTCAACATAGTCTGCGGTACAGCAACAAGGTAGTGTTAGTGAGGATGTGCGGGTATGGGAAGTGGTAGTAGCTGGAGGGGGCTATTAGTCAGCTGATTCAACATAGTCTGCGGTACAGCAACAAGGTAGTGTTAGTGAGGATGTGCGGGTATGGGAAGTGGTAGTTGCTGGAGGGGGCTATTAGTCAGCTGATTCAACATAGTCTGCGGTACAGCAACAAGGTAGTGTTAGTGAGGATGTGCGGGTATGGGAAGTGGTAGTTGCTGGAGGGGGCTATTAGTCAGCTGATTCAACATAGTCTGCGGTACACCAACAAGGTAGTGTTAGTGAGGATGTGCGGGTATGGGAAGTGGTAGTTGCTGGAGGGGGCTATTAGTCAGCTGATTCAACATAGTCTGCGGTACAGCAACAAGGTAGTGTTAGTGAGGATGGGAAGTGGTAGTGGCTGGAGGGGGCTATTAGTTAGCTGATTCAACATAGTATGCGGTACACCAACAAGGTAGTGTTAGTGAGGATGTGCGGGTATGGGAAGTGGTAGTTGCTGGAGGGGGCTATTAGTCAGCTGATTCAACATAGTCTGTAGTACACCAACAAGGTAGTGTTAGTGAGGATGGAGGGTATGGAAGTGGTAGTTGCTGGAGGGGGCTATTAGTCAGCTGATTCAACATAGTATGCGGTACACCAACAAGGTAGTGTTAGTGAGGATGGGGAAGGGAAGTGGTAGTTGCTGGAGGGGGCTATTAGTCAGCTGATTCAACATAGTCTGCGGTACAGCAACAAGGTAGTGTTAGTGAGGATGTGAGGGTATGGGAAGTGGTAGTTGCTGGAGGGGGCTATTAGTCAGCTGATTCAACATAGTATGCGGTACACCAACAAGGTAGTGTTAGTGAGGATGGGAAGTAATAGTTGCTGGAGGGGGCTATTAGTTAGCTGATTCAACATAGTCTGCGGTACAGCAACAAGGGAGTGTTAGTGATGATGTGAGGGTATGGGAAGTGGTAGTTGCTGGAGGGGGCTAATAGTCAGCTGATTCAACATAGTATGCGGTACACTAACAAGGGAGTGTTAGTGAGGATGGGAAGTGGTAGTTGCTGGAGGGGGCTATTAGTTAGCTGATTCAACATAGTATGCGGTACACTAACAAGGGAGTGTTAGTGAGGATGGGAAGTGGTAGTTGCTGGAGGGGGCTATTAGTTAGCTGATTCAACATAGTATGCGGTACACTAACAAGGGAGTGTTAGTGAGGATGGGAAGTGGTAGTTGCTGAAGGGGGCTATTAGTCAGCTGATTCAACATAGTATGCGGTACACTAACAAGGTAGTGTTAGTGAGGATGGGAAGTAATAGTTGCTGGAGGGGGCTATTAGTTAGCTGATTCAACATAGTCTGCGGTACAGCAACAAGGGAGTGTTAGTGAGGATGTGAGGGTATGGGAAGTGGTAGTTGCTGGAGGGGGCTATTAGTCAGCTGATTCAACATAGTCTGCGGTACACCAACAAGGTAGTGTTAGTGAGGATGGGAGGGAAGGGAAGTGGTAGTTGCTGGAGGGGGCTATTAGTCAGCTGATTCAACATAGTCTGCGGTACAGCAACAAGGTAGTGTTAGTGAGGATGGGAGGGGAAGGGAAGTGGTAGTTGCTGGAGGGGGCTATTAGTCAGCTGATTCAACATAGTCTGCGGTACAGCAACAAGGTAGTGTTAGTGAGGATGTGAGGGTATGGGAAGTGGTAGTTGCTGGAGGGGGCTATTAGTCAGCTGATTCAACATAGTCTGCGGTACACCAACAAGGTAGTGTTAGTGAGGATGTGAGGGTATGGGAAGTGGTAGTTGCTGGAGGGGGCTATTAGTCAGCTGATTCAACATAGTCTGCGGTACAGCAACAAGGTAGTGTTAGTGAGGATGGGAGGGGAAGGGAAGTGGTAGTTGCTGGAGGGGGCTATTAGTTAGCTGATTCAACATAGTCTGCGGTACAGCAACAAGGGAGTGTTAGTGATGATGTGAGGGTATGGGAAGTGGTAGTTGCTGGAGGGGGCTAATAGTCAGCTGATTCAACATAGTATGCGGTACACTAACAAGGGAGTGTTAGTGAGGATGGGAAGTGGTAGTTGCTGGAGGGGGCTATTAGTTAGCTGATTCAACATAGTATGCGGTACACTAACAAGGGAGTGTTAGTGAGGATGGGAAGTAATAGTTGCTGGAGGGGGCTATTAGTTAGCTGATTCAACATAGTCTGCGGTACACCAACAAGGGAGTGTTAGTGAGGATGGGAAGTGGTAGTTGCTGGAGGAGGCTATTAGTCAGCTGATTCAACATAGTATGCGGTACACCAAAAAGGTAGTGTTAGTTAGAATGGGAAGTAATAGTTGCTGGAGGGGGCTATTAGTTAGCTGATTCTACATAGTCTGCGGTACAGCAACAAGGTAGTGTTAGTGAGGATGTGAGTGTATGGGAAGTGGTAGTTGCTGGAGGGGGCTATTAGTCAGCTGATTCAACATAGTCTGCGGTACACCAACAAGGTAGTGTTAGTGAGGATGTGAGTGTATGGGAAGTGGTAGTTGCTGGAGGGGGCTATTAGTCAGCTGATTCAACATAGTCTGCGGTACAGCAACAAGGTAGTGTTATTGAGGATGGGAGGGGAAGGGAAGTGGTAGTTGCTGGAGGGGGCTATTAGTCAGTTGATTCAACATAGTCTGTGATACACCAACAAGGGAGTGTTAGTGAGGATGTGAGGGTATGGGAAGTGGTAGTAGCTGGAGGGGGCTATTAGTCAGTTGATTCAACATAGTCTGCGGTACACCAACAAGGGAGTGTTAGTGAGGATGTGAGGGTATGGGAAGTGGTAGTTGCTGGAGGGGGCTATTAGTCAGCTGATTCAACATAGTCTGCGGTACAGCAACAAGGTAGTGTTATTGAGGATGGGAGGGGAAGGGAAGTGGTAGTTGCTGGAGGGGGCTATTAGTCAGTTGATTCAACATAGTCTGCGATACACCAACAAGGGAGTGTTAGTGAGGATGTGAGGGTATGGGAAGTGGTAGTAGCTGGAGGGGGCTATTAGTCAGTTGATTCAACATAGTCTGCGGTACAGCAACAAGGGAGTGTTAGTGAGGATGTGAGGGTATGGGAAGTGGTAGTAGCTGGAGGGGGCTATTAGTCAGCTGATTCAACATAGTCTGCGGTACAGCAACAAGGGAGTGTTAGTGATGATGTGAGGGTATGGGAAGTGGTAGTAGCTGGAGGGGGCTATTAGTCAGTTGATTCAACATAGTCTGCGGTACACCAACAAGGGAGTGTTAGTGAGGATGTGAGGGTATGGGAAGTGGTATTTGCTGGAGGGGGCTATTAGTCAGCTGATTCAACATAGTCTGCGGTACAGCAACAAGGTAGTGTTATTGAGGATGGGAGGGGAAGGGAAGTGGTAGTTGCTGGAGGGGGCTATTAGTCAGTTGATTCAACATAGTCTGCGATACACCAACAAGGGAGTGTTAGTGAGGATGTGAGGGTATGGGAAGTGGTAGTAGCTGGAGGGGGCTATTAGTCAGCTGATTCAACATAGTCTGCGGTACAGCAACAAGGGAGTGTTAGTGAGGATGTGAGGGTATGGGAAGTGGTAGTAGCTGGAGGGGGCTATTAGTCAGCTGATTCAACATAGTCTGCGGTACAGCAACAAGGGAGTGTTAGTGAGGATGTGAGGGTATGGGAAGTGGTAGTAGCTGGAGGGGGCTATTAGTCAGCTGATTCAACATAGTCTGCGGTACAGCAACAAGGGAGTGTTAGTGATGATGTGAGGGTATGGGAAGTGGTAGTAGCTGGAGGGGGCTATTAGTCAGCTGATTCAACATAGTATGCGGTACACCAACAAGGGAGTGTTAGTGAGGATGGGAAGTAATAGTTGCTGGAGGGGGCTATTAGTCAGCTGAGTCAACATAGTCTGCGGTACAGCAATAAAAACCATGTGAATAAGTATACATTATTTTCTTGAGTTTAAAAATGAACATTGTTGTTCTTGTTCACCTAAAACTATTTCTCTCAATTAATTGTAATCAGTCATTTTCATATTATTATATAGCCTAATTGATTAAATACAAAATTATAAATAGACCCTAAAAGTTAGTATAGTTTCATATTAAAGATAATAAAGTAGGTTAATACTTTATATACTAAAATATAATTAAATAGTAAAATAAACTAACAAATATGTACTAACTTGGCATTTTCTAGTCATGTAGAATGTACCTTTTCATTTTCCTAGATGAAAATGTACATTTTAAAGATGAATATAAAACTGTAGTGTTTTATATTACGCATAGAAATATCAACATTTAGACAAAGGTTTAGTAATTAGGCTTTGTGGAGCTCTTTGTGCATTAATGATTTTTGAAATAAACAATATGTAAACATTGTTCAAGAAAATACAAGCAACTATTAAGCATGTTACATATTATACATATAGTCTTAAAATAGACTAGTTGGTTTATTGTGTTTTACATAGTGATTCGATTTATTTGTATGTCTAGTTCAAGAATTTATCAGTTGTACTAAGTGTTGAGTAAAATACAAACACAGACTTAGATTTTTATATAATAGTAAGATTCATTGGAAGTCTAATTTATTGTTAGTCAAATTAGACATCTACTAATCATTGGCTCTTTAAAAATAAGGAAAGTTAAATGTGATAAATGTTGCAAAGAAACAAAGGCCCCTTGAAATGATAATATATATTCACATCAAATATACATTCATATCAAATATATTGAACCAAAATATATTTTACTGCTCATAGTTTGGATGTATTAAGCACTATATTCAAACACAAATATATTAAAACCCAAATATATTAAAACCCAAATAACTAACTATAACATTTTATTTCAATCATATTTATATATTATAATTAAAGTGAATTTATAAAATATTCAAGATTTCAATTAATAAATATACAGGGTGTTCAGTAAAACTGTTGTAATAATTTGGGATGTTATTGTACATATAAAAATTAGGAAAGAAACTTCTTATGGAGGTATATCCTAAACCCTTTAGTTTTCCGTCTATATATCCTTATGCGTTTTTTACATAAAAATGCATAACTTTTAATCCACTGAAGGTAAAATTGTGAGATTTTATGATTGTACTACCCTATAGTACGGTAGTGCTGTTTTTAAAATAAATATAAAAAATAAATGTTCATCCGTTTAAAAATGGCGGACGTTAAATTTTTCTAACTAAAATATTTATAAAACGACTAATTTTATAAACAAATGCTACAATAATATTTTTAGTAAATCTTATTATATTATTCACAGTGTTTGTTTCAACAAAAACTGATAAAAAAACCTCTGAGTTATGCTGCAAAACGTAAAACGATGTTTTACAGCATTAACCAAAGGGTAGTACGGTTTTAAATATGAGTCTGCTTTGAACAGCTGATTTCATGTCAATCTGCTATTTCATATGAACAGCTGTTTATTTATGCTATTAATATTAGGTTGGGTTTTCCTTGTTGGCATTGTTCATTAGTAACAAAAAGAACAATGTCATGTTTATAGTTTTTGCGAGTGTTTCTGTAAAGTTTTTTTATTGTATTGATAATTTTAACTAGATAATGTTTGTAATTTATTTTCTTATGACATTGTTCTTTTTTACGATTTTCATAGTTTACTTTTATTAACAACTATTGACAGATAATGTAATGTACAAGTTTACCAACTAAGAAATGGCAGACATGCATTTGATGTATGGCATGGCTCATTGTAGTACTAAAGCGAGAAGGTTGTATCAGGAACGTTTTAAAAATCGTGTTATATCTTTTCATACAACTTTTACAAAGGTCTATCAATGACTAGCAGAGACAGGAAGCTTTAATCACCAAAGAAAATGTAACTCAAGCCGACCCGTTTCAGTAAGAATTCCTGAATTTTAATGGAAACCAAACCTAATATTAATAGCATAAATAAACAGATTTTCTTATAAAATAGCAGATTGACATGAGATCAGCTGTTCAAAGTACACACATATTTAAAACCGCACTATTCTTTGGTTAGTGCTGTAAAACGTTGTTTTACATTTTGCAGCATAACTCAGCGGTTTTTATCCGTTTTCGTTGAAACAAACACTGTGAATATTATACGAGAATAAGATTTAATAAAAACATTATTATTACATTTTGTTTGTAAAATTAGTCAGTTTTTAGATACTACAGTTAGAAAAAATTGAACGTCCACCATTTTGAACTGTGAAGGTTTATTTTTTTTAAATAGCCCTACTATTGGGTAGTATAATCATAAAATTTCACAATTTTACCTTCAGTAGTTTAAAAGTTATGCATTTTATGTAAAAAACGCATAAAGACAGATAGATGGAAAAGTAAAGGTTTTAGGATATACCTTCATATGAAGTTTTTTTCTATGAACTAATTTTTTCTATGAACTTTTTTCTATGAACTATTCACAGTTATAATGATTGTGATTCTTTTTTTAATTCTATAGTCAAAGTAAATTGGTCTTAAGTGTTTAAGCATTAGTAGAGTGGAAATTATTCATTAGATTCATTCAAGCTTCCACTTTCCGCAAATTAAGGTTAGAGACGGTTTATAATATATTAAATTAGTTTGATAACTTCTAATAAATTTACATAAAATATTCTTTTACAATTTATAGAAAAAACGTGACATAATTTATCTGTTAAAAGAATGACACTGAAAAATAAATAATTTTCATTATGTTTGAAACTAATTAAACAATCCCTAAATTATTACTTCATGAAAACTTCTAACATGTTCTGGTACAAGGAAATCAGTGATTTCGGATTTATTAATAGACGAGACAATGTAGGGGGCATTGAAAAATACTAGATTTATATTCATTCATATGTACTCATCAAACTTATAATATATATTCACATATATAATATATATCTGTTAGAAAAGTATTTATTTTTCCTTATAAATATAGAAATGTACCTAAAGAATTTAACACAATTGAATATTTAAACTGTAAATTTGTATACGAGAAAATATTTGCGCTGGATTATAAAGCATAATGCTTCGTGATCATTTTAAAGATTTTTTTCAGAATACAGAAATTAGTAGTTTTTTTTTTTTATTTGTAATTTTTTACTATTTTCATATTCAAATAAATATAAACCACTAAATCTGAAAATGTGTAAAGGTTAAAGCCAAACAACAGTTACTCTGCGGAGGAAGTTATTTAATATTCCAATAGCCGAAGCCATCACATGTGCCACCCTACCATACAGTATCCTACTAATGCTAAAAAAGATTTACATTAAAAACTATATATTTTTTCCTATTTTTATTATTTATTAAAACTCTCTTTCTATTTTTTTAGTATACATACTAAATAGCACTGAAACATTGCTCATTCCATAAAAGGGCGACACGAATAATACTAGAATAGTATTTATTGAATACCTTATTTGTTGTAATCGGAAGGCCCTTAAGACAAAATCTCTCCATATTGTAGGTGAATACTTGTTAATCCTGGTTTCAATTAGTTTATGCCAACCAAACTTTGCAATGGTTTTAGGATTATTTTGGCCGTCTATGAATAAGTAATTAAAAACAAGTCGACTTTATTGCTATGAGTTCTGACCTCTTCATTAGATTTGACAGTAATTTTACAATATAAAAGAGTTAATATTATGAGCATGGAATTGATGATTATCTAAAGAAGTACTTGAGACATAATTTATAAAATATCAATTGTAAGTAATTATAATAACTATCACTTAAGATTGCAGATCGATAACTTTAGTAACATTATTACTGTAGCAAACATAATTTATACAACTCCCCACTTAAATAAACATTATTCTTTAGTTTATTTCTTATTTTATGCAATAAGTTCATTTTTCAAATTAAAAGTGAGGCAAATCATTAAAATTCATATTTTAATTTCTTTTTGCTTCAAAAGTCTTACTAATATGAAATTGCAGTAACTTGCAATATGAAATTGCAGTAACTTAAATGTTGAAGCGTTTATGAAGGTATTGCTTTGCCAAAACATCTGCTTATTATTAACTAGTACTATTATTAACTATTTTTAATTGGCAATTACAAAATCAAAAAGTGTAAATTATGTAAAATGTTATTTAACTGTATATTAATAAATAACTTTATATATATATACACATCGAATAGAAACCAAACCTAATATGTTATATATTTATGTTTTATATATTTCTGTATTTTATTTTATTATTACTATACACAATAATAATAACAGAGTGGGTAACAATTAATTATTTAAATATATAATTCTGTTATTTAACTTTACTCAAATCATATTTTCATATTTGCTTCGTCGTTTAAAATGTTATTGATTGCTGATTGTAGAATTCGGTATAAATTAATTGTTTATATCTCGGAAAGTTTTCTTCAATTTTAAATATCCACAATCCACATAGAATAATAAATAATTCCAATATATTTAGATATTAGCTTATTTCATTGTTACATCTGAGGAGCGTAACAAAGCAAACAAAGAGCCGGTCGTAATATTGAGTTTGAAGTCTTGCAATCAAAATATTAGCAAAACTTTCAACAAAGTCAAGAACACTACAAAATTAACTTAATACTTTGTTTTTGAAAAACAATTATTTAATATAATATCCAATTTAGAGCAACTGATGTTATGTATCATTTACATTTTAACTTTAAAAGTTTAGCTTACCTCAATGTTATTCAATTTGGCTTTATTTAACAGTTGTTAATCAAATAATTCATCAATTAATATAGATCCATAAGATTACCATGGGAATTTTTTAGGCCAGTGGGACGGAGTCCTGAGGTCAGTGATGAAAATTCTTTCTTAGTGAGCCAAAATAAACCTATACACAAAATTTTAAATCAATTGGACGTATAGTTTATAATAAATAGTGTTAAGAGGTAAATGGCTTTATGTATATATACATATACATTTAAAATTTTCCGATTAATATCAGTTTGATCTCTTAGAAAAAAAGTTTCCGAGTCTAGAAAAATATGTAAGTCTACTTTTAGAAGAAACAAATTACTATAGTTGACTCTGAACCATTGATATATCGGATTTATCATCATATTTAGCCATGTCCTGTGAACTGACTATGCATTTGGTCAAATTAAATTGTACATTTTCCGATTAAAATCAGTTTGTTCTCTTAGATAAAATAGTTTCAAAGTCTAGAGAAATCTGTAAGTCTACTTTTAGAGTCCACACCACAAAGTACTATATTTGACTCTGAATCAGTGCAATATCGTGTGTTTGTCATGTTTAGCCAGGTACTATGACCTGGCTATACATATATTCAGATTCAATTGTGTATTTTCCTATTGAATACAGTATGTTCTCCTATATAACAAAGTTCACAGTCTAGAAAAATCTGTAAGTCTACTCTTAAGGCCATAAATTAACCAATTTTATTTACGCACACAAATTGAAAATCTAGCTCTACTAAGGATGAAGGAGGTGAGATAGAGCAAACATTCATAGGACCAAAGTTGTAGATCGTTTCAAATCAGGCACAGAAAATGGTGTTAGTTTTCCTGTAGAACCGTTCT
>JAQJVL010004227.1:0-47965 GCA_035578905.1 Stictocephala bisonia | reverse complement strand
GTAATATTTGAATATTTGTAACAAACTAATATTCAGGAATTATACCTTTAATTTTAGGTACGCCTGTTATGTTAACAAGATAAGAACCCTCCCGCCCGAACAGGCCTTTAAGCCCGAAGAGCCTTAGGCTCGTGATTAGGGAACGGTGTGCCAATATGACAGAAAAGCAATTGGAGGATTCTAATGTAATGTTGATTATGTACTCAACAGCACCGGTCACTGTTAAAGTTTTTATTATTTTTAGCTTGAAACTGACTTACTTGCACTTACAATTTACAAAAAAAATAATTTAGTCACCAATGGATAAATGACTTTGAATGAGGTTTTGCATATCATATTGCAAGTATCGAGCATCAATGTTTGATTTCAATCAACACATCCATAGGATATATTAAACAGAACCATTTTTAGTTAAGTGATCCACACAAAAATTAAAAACCAAATGGGTTTCAACTTACCGAATATTTCCTACAGACTTCATACGCATTGTTCTTTCTTTCTCCTCATACGCTAATTGCTTCTCTTTTCTCTTTTCCTTAAAAAAATAAATGCACATTGAGAAAAGGATTAGCATTAAGGTTATCTACTTTATATGTAGGATCAAAATAATAACATAGTTCCAATTATAATTTATTGTAAAAGTGAAGACAGCATCTAATACAACTAAGTTAAGTACTGTTGACATTTGAAAGGTTATTGCACAGACCACTTAACCTCAAACTCTAACATATCCAGAATTAATGCTATTCGGATCAGTTCGCCGCCACATTGATCCAGAAAGTCACGTCATATACTGCTATTTTTAAGAGAACGAGATACATTTCAATTGTGCAATTTGAAACTTGCTAATTTCTAAATTGAAAGGGATAAGACTAATGTGAATGAGTTTGCAGATCAGCATATGAGGGTTTAATAGTTGGCAGAATGCTACTTACAGAATAGCTTTTATGATCTGTAGTATTTTAAATGGACTTAATATAGATTGAAATTGTGACTGTTTAAAAAACAGTTTAATTTGCAATTAATACTAATGAACCAACATTGATATGCTCAACTCGCTTAACTTTGTTTCTAGACTTAATACTTACAGGATCAGTACAGGAATTGATATCTTCATGCCACTTTTCCGCATCCAATTCAGCTGCCTTATTCTTTTCAAATTCATTTTGACACATTGTAATAAGCAACTTCCTAAAATTGACTTTTTCCTCATTGTTGTCAACTATTTTTGTTACTTCCAGTTTGGAACACATTTTACACATTTTCGCATAAGCTTTAGAGAAAACTGGGTTCATCCACCGCCTGTAAAATGACAATGAAACATTAAATATTAGTTTCAATACTCTAAGCCAGGATTTGTATTGTTATCCTTGTGTCTTTGGAAACAAGTTGGTGGATGCCAACTTCCAACTGCAGCCAGTCACTGAAAATGAATTAACTCTAATTGTAAACAGCCTTAAGGGTGGATCAGCTCCTGGTATTGATAATATTCCGGCTCTGTTTTTAAAAAACCCGTTTTCAATTTCTCAAAGTTCCTCTTCTTCATATTATTAACAACAGTATTAAAAATGGTGTTTTCCCCCAAATCTTTTAAAGTAGGGAAGTTATTCCAATATACAAGGGGGGCCCAAAAGATCAATGTGTAAGCTTTAGGCCTATCACATTGGCTAGCGTCATGTCCAAATTATTAGAAAAAAGTATTAGAATACAACTTGAAAATTATTTAATCAGATATAACATTCTTTTTCAAAATCAGTTTGGTTTCAGGAAAGATAAAAATTTAAATGATGATTCATGTTTGTTGACAAAAAGTATTCATAATGCAATTGAACGTAATAAAAAAACCTATTTTATTGTCTATTGATTTGGCTAAAGCTTTTGACACCGTTGATAGAAGTTTGTTATTAAAGAAACTTGATCATATTGGGGTAAGGGGAACAGAATTTGATTGGTTTAATAGTTACCTTAGCGATCGTTACCAAATTGTTTCAATTAACGGACAAGACAGTACTAGGAAGAAAATTGATTATGGAGTTTTGCAGGGTAGTACGCTCGGCCCTCTACTTTTTTTGATATTAGTGAATAACCTGGGTCGACTAAATTTAGATGGGGGGCAAATTTTTCTCTATGCAGATGATACTGCTTTGCTTTTTGAAGGCAGTGGATGGGAGGAGACTGTCCGTCTGGCGGAGACGGGCTTACTCGCTGTCAAGCGTTGGTTTGATCAAAGTCGGTTATCTGTTAATTTATCAAAAACAAAATGTATGCCAATTTCTATTAGAGCCGACTGTGATCCGGACAACGTGGAATTGCGCTTGCATTCATGTGGTGGTCAGCAGGGTTGTGTGGTGTGTGAATGCGTTCAGATTGTATCTGAATATAAGTATTTAGGGGTCGTTTTTGACAACCGCTTGAAATGGAATGTTCATGTATCATACTTAAATGGCAGACTTCGAAAATTTATTTATATTTTTTCTTCACTTAGTAAAGTACTTTCACCTAATTTGATAAAAATAGTTTATTATGCTTACATTCAATCATTGTTGCAATACGGTAATCTGGCATGGGGCGGGTGTTACCGAAGCTTCTCTCTCCATTAGAAATTACTCAGAAATCAATAATTAAAGCTGCTTTGCAGAAAAACTTACGTTTCCCCACAGACTTACTATTTGAAGAATTTAAAGTGCTCAATATCTCTCAACTTTATCTAAGAACAATTATTTCATACATTTTTAAAAATAAAGAAAACTTATTTAACGAAATAACACATCCGTACTCAACGAGAGCCGCGTTAAATATTGGTTTCCATCCACCTAGATTGTTCAAAACTATTACGTCAACCTCATCACATTACATTGTCAACACTGTTTATTCCAAACTACCTCCGCATATAAAATATCCACACCCTTGCAGTTATAATACGTATAAAAAATGTATTAATCATTGGTTGTTAGAACTGGGAAGAGATCATGTTAATTCATTTTTTTATTCACAGTACAGATAATAGATCGCCCTGTTGCGTGGAGCTGATTAATGTATGTACCCTTTTTTTCTTTTTTTTCTCTTGTCGTAAGTGTGAGTGAGTAGAGTGTACGTGTGTATGTAGGGCCTGGATGTGTGTGTGTGTGTATATTGGAGTGAATGCGAGTGTGTAAGGAGTGTGAGTAGGGTATGTTTGCGTACCCAAATCTCTGTGATGGATTTTTTTTTTTGACAGTTAAACATGAGATTCCTCTAACTTATAAACATATGTATAATGTTGACACTTAACTATGTATTTTATTATATAAATATTATTATTGTTTAAATAGATACTTATAAATTGAATATCCTTTTCAAATCATTATAATTTAATTACAAATTTATTAGCTGATATAGAGCTCATTACCCACCCACAGGGAATTTTTCAAGTTATTTTTTTTCATATGTATTCTTTTTGTATTAGTAATTTTTACTGAAATAAACAGATTTTCATTTCATTTAATCACACAAGAAATCAACATAACCATACATAAAACGCTAGTCTTCACAACATTTAAAGCAAGATAAAATTAGTTTATGAAAAAACATTTGTCAATAGCTTGGTGATGCTGAAACAAAGTTCAATTACTGCTGGTTGAAGGTTGTACACGCCCCAGGTTACTTAGAGTACAAGGTTGATGTATCCGGCCGTTTTCGCGGTTCAGGTAGTGTGGGGCCAGTGAGGTTACGGGGTGACCGTCCGCCTGCCACAGCCAATAACAGAATAATGAATGGCTCTTTCTATAATTTAACAGTAGTCAAAAAAGTAATTAAATCACTTAGTTATACTAAAATTCCGTATAACAGGGCTATTTTATGAATTCAAATATTGTAGTAACTTAATAAAATATTTAATTAAGTTAATAGGAAATTAATTATACACCAGATTACATCCTTAATGAAATAATATATTTTTGAACTACATTTTAACCAAGACACAATCTTTTCCAGTTTTTTTCTTCTTTTTTTTCTTGTACTGCATTCAGATATAGTTTTTTGACACCTTTTCTTAACTTTACTGGAGTATAGTTTGCTACTTAAAAGTTCATCCTATTCATGGATAGAATTTTTAAATAAGAAGTAATCATTTCTTCAGCAAGTTTCTGGTGCCTGTTTCCACAACAATTTTTGACGATATTGTCCGGATTATAAATTTGTCTTTCCTCTACTTATCTTCTTTGTGAAATTGTATGATCTCTTGTTCACCGCTTGTTGCTCAAAGTTCTAATTTTTTCTGAAGGCACAATCAATCCACCCTCAAAGTACAATCAGGTAGAACATATCTGGCTAACAAATATTTAACTACACCATTTTCTGAGTTTGCAATAAATAATGCGGTTCATGCAATAAATAATGCAATAAATGAAATGCGATGGTAAAATCCTGTAAAAACTTGGAAAATTATTTTTTTATATATTTAACAATTATATTGAGACCCATCTCCCCACCAAACTGGAATTCGTGCTGGGGGATGTCTCAAAACCAGACAAGCGATAAGATCACAGACGGCAGTCGGAGGATTAAATCACAACTCGGCAGCTGAGCAAAAAAAAAAAAAAAAAAAAAAACAAAACCATTTATTGCAGAAGAATTCAATAATTTTAGCAGAAGGACACAATATCAATAAATTACTCAAAGTAGATAAACAAGATGAAAAACATAATAAAAAAATAAAGTACAAATTATACACAAAATAACATACCGAACACAAATATGGGTAAACGACAAATACAATAAATGACATTACAGATGTGCCTATCTGCAGAATTACTAGAAAAACAAAATTTAAGAGAATTTTACAATAAAAATTTAGAAAATATGAACAAAACCAATTAACTGGCAATTTAGCAACTATCCCATGATTTCTACCGAAGCCAGGGAGTCAGCCGGAATCCCTGGGCAGCAACTGAATTGAAATAAAAGTAAAAACCTTATTAAATGGCCCTTTGTGGTTGAAAAATTTAGAAATTAAGAACTAAAAAGAAAATATAGCACGGTACCATGTTTCATCGAGAAACCAGACTAAAATTACACTACACAAAATAAATACCAAGTTAATAAACTAAGGCCCAACATAATAGAGAGAAGCAATTAAAAAAAAAACTTAACAGTAAAAAATAAATGAAATATTAAAAAAATTGATAAATATATTTTAAATTGCCCAATAACAAATGAGATAATAAATAACAATGATAAACTAAACTAATATTTTTAAAAAGTAACTATAAATTTCTCTAAATAACTATTAAATGGCTGTGGCAAGGAAAAGTTTATTGTTCATCTCTGGTACACTTGATTTTTTTTCTTTGGCCTAGATCTATTTTAAAAACCATTCATCCCCCAGCTCAGCCGCCGGGAACAAAATGGAAAGGACTGACCTGAGGACAGAAAACTCTTTAAGTTGTAAGGAGAGCAGCGGATGCGCAACTTGGCTCAATTACATGGTCCCCAGGCCAGGTCAGCACAGTCGAGATGGCAGAAGAATGGCTGGGCAGCAGGCTGAGGGAACAAGTCCTACTCGAGGACCCTGGAGTTATTGTCTTTCTAGTCGCTCCTAACCGTGCTAACAAGTAGACGGAAACAAACTACCAAAACCCAGGCAAACCGTCGAACCGAAAGCCGGAACCACGAAACAGAACAAGGCTTGAGCCAATGGCCACGAAAATAACAAGTCGCCAGCGCAAGAGCGGTCTCAGGCAGCCTCATAAACCAAAGTGAAGAGAAACAAAAATGTACCAGTTAAACAACTCGGTACAACATGAAACATAAATTTGAAAATATTAATTATTTTACGTTTTCTAAAACAGTACAGATTGCTATAAAAATTAAGTTATTATAACTATTTGTTTTGTTTAATAAATAATACCTAACCATATTCCATGATAAACTTGTAAATTATTAATTTCTTTTCAGAAAACTTACATTGTTATTCCACTTCGAAATTTATATATGTATGTGTTTGTGTATAAATATATGAAAAAAGACAATTAATTGTTATTTTTAGTCAAATAAATCTAGTTTTAAATTTGGTAAATACTGTATCAAACCTTTAAACGTTAAAAAGACCTTACCTCTGATAAATATTATATCCATGGACATTCAGTGGTTGATGGATTTTAATTAATAAGAACTCAGATCTGGGTATTTCTTGATACATTAGTTTTGCTACCCATCCTGCTATATATTTTTGACCCTCTTTAACTTGTTCCTTAATATTTTCATTTTCATTGGTAGCCAGTTGAATATTTTCGACAGTTAGGATTTCTTCATCTTCGGATTGTAGGTTTAATTGTTTATTTTTGTCTCTGACATCAAAATTTATCAAGAGTTGTAACAATGTACTCGTTGTCAACTTCATTTACGACGTTTGTATTATTTTAAACAATTCCAGGGCAACCAGGATTTTTGCCAAGGATTGTTATTCTAACAGGCGAAGAATAGCAGTTCAATGGGGGTTGAGTGATCATTTAATCCACAACGAGACCTGGATTAACCTATAGCTGTGAAAACAGATTTTTCAGGCAGTCTTGGTTTAACCTGTGTGTTAAAATATAAATTAATCCGTTTCATTTGCACATAATTCAATAGGGACTTCACATAGTTGATTGACAGTAGAATGCCTTGCTGAAAGGGTAGCATACTTTTCTTTCCACGACAATGCTTATGGACACACAGGTAAACATGGCATCAAGGCATTTATTTGATCGTCTTTGAAGAGACCAAAAGCACATTTTGACGTGATACAAGTTGGTTCCCGGGACAGGCATTCATCGCATCAAACCAATTATCCACAATAGCGATAAAATTTGATGTTAGTTGACATTCTTCATCCTTAAAAAACGTTAGAGCCTTAGATGTGGTATTAGAAAATAGCTGTGCAGCCAATCTTACATTTGCTTTTCAGGACCCTCCCATTCAATACGCTTTCTAGTTAACTTACTGCATACCTTGATTTCATTGCTATCCTGTTCTACTCTCCATCCGGGCTTTAGTTGGCAGTTAGCCGCAGAGCCACTACTCGTCCTGACGACATACTTTGATTCGGACTGTAGCCGTCGCCGCGACGCAAACTGCATGTCTTCAGGCTCTGCAGACTCAAGTGCAGAGCTTAGGCTATACTCGTTCCACTTTTCTAATAAATGTCCAACATTGTATTACGTTTTAGTTTATTTAATTTTTTCCTACTTTCGCCGTAATTTTGGGTATTTTGAAGAAAAACTAACATTTATAGTTTTTGAAGGTAGGATGTTAGTTAAAAAAAAAGAATGAAAACAATGCAATAAGTTGTAACATCATTATAGTCTATATTAAAATGGTATTTTCGAATAGTATAATTATTACAACTTTCGTATTAGTTAATTAATGCTAGCATACGGGAAGATGGGGTCCTCATATGGGGAAAAACTACTATAAAGTGTACGTAATTGTTAATGCCCTTTTCCCTTGAAGCTGGTGAAAGTCCTGCAATTCTCACAGGCGACAAAAATAACCCAATGCTGTAGCGTTTCATGGAAACGGAAAAATGAATATATTCCTCTGTTATCCCACTTGATAATTCAGTTCAGTGACTGTCGGTTCTCGGCTGGATTAGGGTGTTTCTCGATGCAGTTGTGCATAGTTTTAGATTGTTTTTTTGTAAAGTCTGAGTGAGCTTTGGTTTGTTAAAAATGAATTCACGTGGGAAGGGCAAACCCATAAAAAGCGGAGACAGATATACAGTGTTGAACGTTTTTCAGTACTTTAAAACGTGTTACCGGTAAAGTAAGTATTAGTTTTTATAGTTGAAAAAACAAGTGAGGCTACAGGGACAAGCAAACGTTCGATATACAGAATTAGAAATGAAAAACTAAAAGGACATGTGCGTAACCCAAGAAAGAGTCGTAAAAAGGTGGTTTATAGAACAGTACAGCGTTGAAATACGGTGGTTTCATAATAAGTGCTATTAGAAAGAATCGTGCACCTCGTTCTTTGCAAAAAACTTTCCTCCCCCAACATTAAACGCTGTTTTATCTAAGGCGAATGAAGATCCAAACTTACCTGACTTTAAATGAACAACTTTATGGGAACTTCTCAAAGATTCAGGATTCTGCTTCGAACGGCGTAATAAGAAGTCCTTACTATTGAAAGAGAGATATAATTATATGGAGGCACTCTTATTTAAGACAGATTCGAGAGTACAGAAGACAGAAAAAATATATTATTTACCGACGATGAAACCTGGGTAAATGTTGGACACAAAGCAAACAAGTGTGGGTAGACATGACTATAACTACTCCAAAAGACGCTTACATGGCGGGATTAACTACTGGATTGAGAGATCCGACCGAATGAGGGCCTCCATTCGTCATCACACACGCCGGAGGTGAAAATGGTTTTGTGAAGGAGGCAAAAATTGTATTTCTAGCAAAGAAGGGAAAGGAAAATTACCACGACAAGATGGATGGTACAAGATTTTAAAAATGGTTCGAAGACCAGCTTCTACCAAACCTTTCATCAAACTCAAGTCATTATAATGGATAACGCTCCGTACCATTCGGTGAAAGTTGAAAAGGTGCCTAACACAAAATTTAGAAAAGAAGATATTACAAATTGGCTTAAGTAGAAAAATATAAACTTCCCTGACGACAGTTTAAAAAAAAGAACTATTGAATGAAGTACGCAAAGTTAAGCACTTGCACTCGGCATACGTCGTCGATGAGCTCGCAAAAAAAACACGGATTTTCAATTTTACGTCTACCCCATACCATTGCGAACTCAATCCTATAGAGCTTGTTTGGAACCAAGTGAAAAGGCTCGTGGCTATGCACAATACTCAGTTTAAAAAATATTTAATGGTTCAATTGATTGACAAACGCATTCGATGCAGTTTACAAACGAACAGTGAAAAAATTATTGTAATCACGTTTAACATATCGAAGACAGCTGATAATCTGCAGGACGACATTGAGCCCTTCATTATCCAGCTGGGCGTCTCGTCCGATGAGAAGAATCCGCCTTGAGTGAGGCTGACGCCTGTTCAAACAACCAGTGAAATGTCTGGAGTAAATCAGTTAGAATAAAGGTAAACCTCTTAATCATTCTGCAAGCTTATTTAATTTAATACAAATTGTATAGATAAACAAATCAAAGAACTCGGCGGCTTTACTTTCATACACGGTGTAATAAAACAATTGGAAAAATAAGTGGATGTTATCATTCACCTAACGACAATAGCACAATGATTTCTTTTTTTTCATTGTGTTTTATATTTGGTATTGTAGTATAAATAATATTACAACTGTTCATATCAATGGAATTATTGCGCTTATCTCAGTTGTTAATACCATTTTAGCCTTAGTGATTTTAATGACACAATTTAATTTCGCATCATTCTAATGCACTTTATTGCATACAGTTATAAATAAAAAAGAACAAAATTATAGCTCATGACTTCTGTGTCTCCTACCGCCTAAACTAATCTTCCCAAGTGATAACTTAAAATTACAAAAATTAATGTTATCTATATTTGTACAACTTTCTCGCTTGACAAAATTTCTTGACCAAAAAATAAAAAAAAAACCTTGCTTACTATTTTTTTTATGTTCTTCTCAATTGCGTTTCAATTATGAAAGCCTAGAACAAATATATAACAAATGTATATACACTTCTTGGTGTCACAATAGGAAAGGCAGTTTATAATCTTTAATTTGGTACCATTTTCAAAATTCTATGTTATCATCTACACTTAAAATCGCAAGAGAAAACAAAAAAGTCAATGATTTTAACTGGCCCGATTTCCTCGTCGCTGACAACCGCTCTATTACAGTGAACCCGTAGAGCGACCGATGTCAGCAGTGTGGCTAGTAGTACAGAAACTGCATTTAACTCTATTAGCATAGCCTTTCCCGTACTGCCAACTAAAGCCCGTGGTGGAGAGTATAAGTGACTCTATTGGGGTTTTGTCTACGAAAGGGTCATTCAAAGTTAGACCTGTGTTCAAGAACCAGTTTCTGAGTAATTTTTAGGAGGTGTGGTGTATCTGCAAGTAAAAATATGTTCTTTTCGTTTTGTACTGGGGTGTTCAAACCATGGGCTTATAATACTCACATTTAAATTACTCCATAAACCGTATTTTGCTCCTTCCATGTCTGAAACACAGGCGACTAAATCGTAGCTACATTCGTGAAGTTTCGTTAGGGCAGTAAGAATAAGAGTTGGGGTAATTAAACCCTTTTAACCCGGGCGGACAATATATTGTCCGCCGAAAACATACGCGAAGCGTACGGGTGGACCCCTATATTGACCGCCGCAGTACTCGTCAAACGTACGGGCGGTCAATTTACTGTCCGCCATATTTAATACTATTAAATAATTATGTAGGCGCACCTTATGTATTCGAAATTGTTTTGATAATGTTTTATAGTATATAGTCTGCACTAATAATGAGGCTATTTCAATATTTTTAACGCCTTTTACTTTTTTTATTTGAAATACTGAGGTAAAGTTTTGATCTGATCAGTAGCCTCAGAAGTTGTCAGCTGTCTGCATTCATCATACGGTGTTGTTGTGTTTATTTACATTTGTGTTGTGAAGCAAAAAGTTCTTTTTATTTTATTATATTGTAGTTTTGTTGTGTTTGTTCTAATAAGGGAACAAAGTATGACAGGAAAAGATCAAGAACTATCTGTTCTCTTGCCAAGAGGGCTGCCATCCAATGTGTATGCTCAAACATGTTTGCAACTAGGCCATTCAAATTTTAGCTTCGGACTTCGGTTTTTGTAAATATATAAACTTAGTGATAAGTGTAAATAGTGTGAATGAATTTCTTATACAGTGGGAGTGGAACTATATGAAAGAGATATTACATTTGAACTTATTAATGCCACTGATAAGTGATTTTTTTAATTTGTTCTTTTTTCTAAAAAACCCGGACATGACATTATTATTTGAATTTGCAATAGTACAATTATTCCTTGGCCTAGGGTTATGAAATTTATATATGTTGTAGCTAATAAAATATTGTACTGAAAAAATGTCAGTTCCCACGGTAATATTCTTTTATTTATCATAGTTAATCACCTCGAAATGTTTTTTTTTGGTTTTTTACTATAAAAACCTAATAAAACAAATTTAAAAAAAATATTTTCTGATTTAAATATTGTTAAAAGTACATTAATAAGTTAGAAAATTTTATTGTGCAAATTTTGGTACCAAAAACATTGTAATAGCTTGAGTATAAACAAAAAAAAATGGCATTTTATATACACACACATAATAACCAAGAATTTAGCCTGGAGCGGTTTTGGAAAACCAGTAGAAAATTAGTACGGAAGTTGTAAGTGACAATTAATTTTTTCTCCCGGGTTAAAAGGGTTTAACGTGTCATAATCAGCAAAGATCGGTTACTTCCAACTTGGAAAAAGTCACCTCATCATTATCACATGCATTAGTTTGTGAGGTCCTAAAAACTGCTCATATTTTTGGTCATATTCATACGTTTCTTTGATTTTCATTTCATCATATTGAATAACAGGCACTTTTCGTGTTTTTCTTTATTTTCTCCCGCAATTTTCATTAGGTTTAAAACATCACTGAAGAAACCTTGAAGTATATTAATGTTTCATAACCATCGATTAAGTGTTGCTATATTTGGTTAAGGATAATTACACTTTTTTCTTCGAAATACGTAAGTTCTTTTACCCAAATATCAAAGTGTCAAAAGCTATCAAAATATCTTCTTTGGACCAACAGACCCAATAAACCAATTTGTAAAAACCAATTTCAGCTTTCCTTAGTTGTTGACTCGTTTATTGTTTATTTCTTACTTTTTATTCTTAAACGATGTGAGAGATGCTCTTAGTCTACATCTACATATTGTTAAATTCTTTTTTCTTACTAACACGTTAATGAACAGTTAATTTAGACTTTATAATTGCAATCTCATTCAAAACATCTGAGCACTTTGATTTGTACAAATATTGTCAAGCCGATGAACTTACATTTGTACCATCATTATGTTCATTATCGGAAAGCAAGATTATGTTGTTGTCATTTAGGCTAGTTAACAATATATCAGTAACAACTTTTTGTTCAAGCGTTTCTTGTACCTAGCATTTCTATTTTCATCAGTAATATTTTTTTTAGAAGATAATTTCTGGTACAACATGTTTAAATTTTTTCACTAACATGAAAAACAGCTGATTTTAGAGTCCTTTTTACACCAGCCATTGTACGAGTTCATTTTGATAATCCGGATATTTTTAAGTCCGGAGGAGGTCCAGTCCAATTGGTCGATTAACCACGCTTTACTGTAATTTTGATTGTTGGGGCAATGTTTTTTCATTATTAACATCATATTTCACAGCATAAGAAACTATGCACACAAAAGGAAACAGCAAACAAATGACAGCTTAACTTTTTTTCTTCTTTTTAGTTACCCAACACAAAATATCAAAAATCCAAATGACACGCATTTCCAAATGCTAATGTTACTTAAACGCATATAAACGTTCATAGCCAGACATCAACATGCACACATATAGATATGCATGGGACTCAAGAGAGCTAATGAACTATTTCTTCCATTTTTTCAAGAAATTTTAATACCGTCTCATAAAAATGTAGTCAGTTTGTCTAAATACCTTTACAATTGAATAGTTTTGCTCAAATATCAACAACAATTTAATAATATCTGCCAAATTAATGTACATATATCAAGCATAACACAAACTTTAAATCAGATAACTTTCAACCTGGAAGCAAGATTTGTAAATTGTTATCCAAATTATTATGGTAGCAAAAAATTAACAATATTTTGCAGGGACTGACCTTTTCAAAAATGAGACTGATGACTCCATTGAGCCTGTGCTCTGAGTTAATAGCAGGACCATGAACTTTTCCATTAACTTGTCGAATTTCTGAGGTGTCAGTTTATTGAGGATACCTCGCACATTCTTCAACAGCTCCTGAATGTATAACATAAAAGGTTAGAAAATTATCCTTACTATAAAACTTGGCTGATTAAATAAAATTAAAAATATAAGCACAATCAGAAACGAGGAATTCCAATTTATTTCACACAGTAATTCTGGTTGTTACATTGTCATCATTGTGAACTTCTTAGAACCGAGACAAAGCTTAACATTACATACAAGGTGCCTAATCATACTTCATACAACAATTTGGGGGCCTTTATATAATCTCGGGGGTTGGGAGCTACTAATATAAAAATGTAGTATATTGGAGAGATAGGACATCAGCAAACTTACCCTAGAAGACAAGTTCACTAGCACCAGAGTAGTAGTAACAAATACAAAAGAACACAAAATCACACAATTTGTCCGTGCCACTGGCACTTTCTTCAGGTGAGTGAAGAGAGACTGACATGGCTTCCACTCTGCTGGGTAGGTGACAGTGGTGGGGGTTGTACATCCATAGAGCAACACTCAGTTTATTGATGCAGTTTTTTTCAGTTGTTATTATATATGAAGTTCGCTGATGGGGAAGGGGTTGAGGGGAAGAGGTCTATCTTATGTTCAAAATAGGTGAGTAACAAACGGGCTTTTGTTATCCATTGGAGTGCTAATTCCATCCTTCGGAGTTGGGGAACTATTGGCATGGGAAGGAAGAGATCTTATTACGTTAGTAGTGGAACACTGATCAAAATTTTGGTTATGGAGAAGAGTATGGGCAGAGACAGGTTTTTCACTAACACTCTGGTGTTCGTGAACTTGTCTTCTAAGGTAAGTTTGCTGATGTCCTATCTCTCCAAAATAATAATTCCTGGCCTAGTGCCCTTTAACCTAACCCATAATATTAAAATTTGGGAGCAATTTTGAACGCTTTTCAATGGTAAAATAAATAATGCCAACTATACAAATTTTTAATAGCATGTTATAATATTGGAGAGATAGGACATCAGCAAACTTACCATAGAAGACAAGTTCACTAACACCAGAGTAGAAGTAACAAACACAAAAAAAACATATAATCTCAAAAATTTTCAATGCCACTGGCACTTTCTTCAGGTGAGTAAGAGAGCCTGACATAGCTTCCACTATTGCTGGGGTAGGTGGCTGTGGTGGGGGTTGTACATCCATAGAGCAACACTCAAGTATTGATGTATTTTTTTCAGTTAGTATATATATTTATATATATGAAGTTTGCTGATGGGGAAGGGGTTGAGAGGAAGTGGTCTATCATATGTTCTAACATAAGATTTGCTTTTGTGTATGTTACTACTACTCTGGTGTTAGTGAACTTGTCTTCTAAGGTAAGTTTGCTGATGTCTTTCCAATATACTAATTCCTGGTCTAGTGCCCTTTAACTTAACCTATAGTTGCATATTATATTTTCTTGACTCAAAAATCAATGTATTGATCAATAAAATCAATCCTGCAAAATATTATTTTATTATACTAATCGAACACCATAAAATCAATTATAAAGTGAACATCAAGTACAGAAAATAAGTTTAAGAAATTCACTGAAAATGTATAAACCCCATCAATGCTTTTAGAGTTCATATAGATATTTAAATACTTTAAAAAATGAAGAGACGTAGCTTTCGAGAGGTATGGCTGTAAAGGACATATTCATTTCAGTGTATGCCTGGTGTTTCAGGTATGCATTAGCTTGACAAAGTATGGAAACCTTAAAAATAAACTACGTAAGTTATATTCATTATATCTGAACTTTTTAACACAAATATATGTACTATGGTAAAAAAGACATAATAGTAAATAAATAATAGTCATTTATGATTTACTGCTAATAATTATTTACTGGTAATAATTTTACTTTAGTATCAATATATTAATTAAGTATAAACTATTTTGAAAAAAAATGTCATACCTGTAACTACTATGAACCTGTAGTTGTATTTTGAATTATGAAAACCAATAGTAAAATAAATGGTACAAGGTAACTAGCACAAAATTTCTCTTTTTTCCTTTGTTATGTCAGATTTGTTAAAAAAATTAAAGGATTAAAAAAAAAAACACCTAAATAAAAAAACAGATGTTCAATTAATTACATTTCTAAGGTTCTGTTACCGATAGTTTAACTATAACATGTAAGTCTTAAGTTCATTTGCAGTTTAGTTAGTTTCTTTACTCCTCAGTACGTTATTTTTACTCTTCATTACCACTTTGCATTGCAGTTATATAAAGTTCGTTATAACCTTATCACGCATCATTACTTGGGGTTACAAAAATAACTGGGTATTTCAAGTAACCTGTTAATCACTGCTGTAACCATGTTTATTTATCATGTTTCGTTAACCCATTGCGGATCGCGAAGCGTAGCGCGTGCCCGGGCCTAGCGGTACGAATTAATTCCGAAAAACGGCGCGGTACTAGCTAACTTCGCGCGCACTCGTCTGCCGGCTTAGGTGCGCTCGCAAACTCTACACGTTTTGTTGTTACTTACGTCACATCAACACCTCACCGACCTTATTGGACTAAAACATAATTATATTATACTGCAAAATATTTAAAGCGGTTGAAGGGCCAGGTTGAGGGGATGAACAGCCAGGTTGAGCGGATGAAGGGCCAGGTTGAGGGGTTGAAGGGCCAGGTTGATGTTCAACGATACGGGTTTCAGTGAAATTGAATATAAAACTTTGTACATCCGGCGGTGTCCCGGGAATAACATCGGGATCAATGTCACTCAAATTAGCACCCCTCGTCACTATCAAAGTTGGTGTCCGAATAATTCTGTAATCGAGGACATAATCGCACTACAGACCCATCGTCACCCTCTATATCACTCTCAAGGTCACTTGGTTCACTTCCGCTACACATTAGTAGTCTGTCTAACTCAGACGAACGTAAGTTATCCGCCATTTTCTGGCAGTCACGCACATCGAAAATATATCCTACCAAAAGCAACGACAGAACTCCTCAAACTAGTTCCAAACAAATTATTTATCGAAAACGAGGAATGTTTTGAGTAAACAGGAACAGAGATAAGATAAGCAGACAAACTGATAAGCGCCCCAGAACATCTGCGTGCATTCTAAAAGTGGACATTGACCTTGAATGACGCAATCATAAACAGCAGGTGCAGCGACGTGAACGTCACGTCGCTGAGCTTTCAGTCCATCCGCGCGCAGGACGTGAACGCGACGTCTTTGATCCGCAATGGGTTAAATAACACCATTCTCTTGAGAACTTAACTTGGCACACCGAAGTACAATGAAACAAAAACAAATTGACCAGTTGGCAGTTGCTATTGCTAATTAGTATTGTATTGACAAGTAATTATTTTTGTTTCTGTTAGTTGAAACAAAACATTGTAGTCAATGGTGAAAGTGAAGATATCTGAAAAGAACATATTTTTGTGTAACTGATGTTTTATGGATTATTAGGTTGAACTTCCCATTGAACATTACTCATTAATAGTTTTGTTAACTTTTGAAACTCGTAAAAATTGGTATGCAAAGTACCGTGGGAAATAAAATAAAATGTATTTTAGTAACAACCAATCTCTTTCCACGTCTATTGCTGTATTCTTTATACATTAAGAAAATTAATTTATGTTTGTAAGTTTGATTAATGTTTATAGATCAACTCTTGCAGTACAGTTAGCGTTAACACAATTATATAAGGTTTTGAGCCCCAGATTACAATTTTTAATAATTTCAATATTTTTAATAATATTTTTAAATTTTCAATATTTTTCATATTTACTCCATAGTCTGAATCTATTTTAGGCCTTTTTCATAAGTTATGACAAATACTTCACATACTTTACAGTTTATTTAACATATATCTTTATGAATATTTATATTCAATCACTGATACAATTATTTCCTTGTTTCTAAAACAATTTTCCGAAATTTATGAACTATTCAGCAAACTAAATAGTATTAGAATGTATATTGCTTCCTTCATTTCAGTGTTTTTTTTTTTTTTTTTTTTTTTTTGAAAATTTAGTTAAATACTCAACTCGAAAAAAAAAAGAAACAACATTCGAACTCGTAATCATAAAATTGCTACTCGCACACCCCTACATTGGGTTGTTTAAATTACCTCAAAACCCAGTTAATATCCTAAATAGAAATTTACCCACCTCCGTCTCCTTCTCATTTTCAGTCTTTCCAGCACTGCCCTCTAGCCGAGTGGGCTTCCAAGCATTTTCTGTGGTTTTCAGCTTCACTTCCTCATTCAGAGAGAGGGACATCTGAATGACCCTGCTGCCCTTTTTGTTACCCTGCTGACTACCACGTTTAGGTACTAACTGTGGAAAACAAAACCAATTAAGATAAGAGGTGTTGAAAATAACTTTTGATAGAAATACAATCACAAATGTAGTATTAAACTTGGAATTCATTCAGCTATAATTTAGCACTATATTCAGATACAGAGGCTTTCAATCACGAATTTACAGCTAGTATACTAATTATAAATTTCTTTATATCATTTTTAGAAAAAACTGGAAAGGTTTGACATTTCTAATTTACTGTTGTAAGTAAATAAAGACAAGCTTACAAAAGACTGACTAAAAATTTGAACAATTTGTTTTCTATCATTTTTATTTATACTTATAATTGAATTCTGTATCATTAGGATTGGCAGTAAAAACTTACTTAAATTAAAATAAAGATAAAGCTAAAACATTTCAATATACGTGAATTTTAAAATCAAAACTGCTGAACATATGAAGCCAAGTTATTACCAAATCTTACATAATTAATATTAATTGATACATGATAGTGAGTTAATAAGATTAAAATCTAAAGTATAAAGTATTCATATCCTAATGTTTAAATTTTATTTCCAGTCACAGACCCAAATCCAAGTTTCTTAACCATTATACACCTGCTTCTCCGATTGAATGAAGACCAGCTAATCCTCCCAGAAAAGAACACAATGAGCAGTCATTAACTATAAGATCCATTGTTTCAACTTTGACTCCGCAGTCACATTTGAACATGAAAGCAAAGCAATTCACCAATTTAAGTTGCTTCCCACACCCGTGTGAAAACAACACAACTTAGTCCATCCTTACTAGGAAGGTTCATTCCAGGGATGATGATCATAGGTCTGACACCAGAAATGTGTTTCGACCGTCAAACATATCCCAAGTTAACGCCCACTTGGTTTTTGACAAAATTCCTTGGAGATTAACTGGGAGAATAGTCAAAGAGGTAGTTTTCAAGACTTAGGTCGCCCTGCACATTGTGGGATATTTTATAAAATGGGTAAATTCAGAGTAGATAGGATCTTTAAAACTCTATTAGAAGTGCCTCTTTGCATCTTATATCTGGAGAAGCTATATTGAACAGCACTGGAAGCCATAGTAGTGGGGTTGTAATGAGAGAACTGCTGATAGACTTCATCAACCTGTTAAGTTTGTATATCAACCTATCGTACATGTGTACTGTACATCGTACATTTGCCACACGGGAGCAAAATATTCAGCAGTAGTATAAACCAGAGACAAAGCTGTAGTACTCAGAACTTATGCATTGGCTTTCTACAATGATACGGCAAGTTGCTGCACAATGTCAGTTCTGTTTCTCACTGTCAGCTGTTTTCTATAGGTGACTTTTTATAACAGAGAGATGGATCGTAACTGACTCAATTACTGTGGATACTCATTGTGTTTCCACAAGTAATTGGAATTGTAAAAGATGATAAACTGTCGCCATTCCCACTTAGTCCAGAAAATTCATATAAGCAGATAATATTGCTCTTGCAACTCAACATGAAGATATATAAAAAAAAAGGACAATTACAATTGATATAACCACCCACAATAATTATTGTAGAACCTGGAAGTTAAAGTCCAATCCAACAAAGATACAAGTAAGTGTTTTACTTGATGTGATCTAATAACACAATTTTTAGGTTTATCAATCAGTGTAAAAACCTGATAGCAAAATTATGATAATAAAATGTAAATTACTTCCCAATCCGCTTCAATTTATATTAAGAGATGTACATTATTACACAAACTGACTTGAATGACACAAGAGTACTGTCAATTTGCACTGAAAACCAAATTATATTCACTTAACCCATGGTCAACTTTGACAATATTATCTTGCCACAAAATAACTTTTTGTTTACTGGATAGGTATCAGCTTTATATAGTCAGTATTTTTTTGTGTTCTATGGATCACAGGAAATTAAATAATGTAACAGTTTGGGGTTGGCAACAAAGAAGATGGAATATGGGAAAATAAAGAATTGGTTTTTGACAGCTGGCTCAAGTAAATAAGCAGTTTGTAATGAGCAAACAAGGCGTAATGCAAAGCTTTACGTAGCAGTGAAATTAATTGTTTTACTAATGATAATGATTTTACTTGACTTAGTCTAATAGTGAGCATAACTTAGACAATGGTGAAAAAATGTTTTGCTTGATTAAGAACAAAAAGTGTATGAATATAACAGCAATAACGACGTTCATTCCGACTCTGCTGATCGTGAATTGATTATTGGTGTAGCCCTAGAAAACATTGAAGTGAAAGAACCTGGAATACATTTGTGCAAATAACATATTCACTGATAACATAATATATATATATATATATATATATATATATATATATATATATATATATATGTAGATTTTAATATGATATTACACCATTGACATTTTAATTATAGATTAGTAATGTTATTGTAGTAATTTAATTTAGGAATCATCATTGAACTAAATTAGTATATAATATAGATTTTTAATTTATATTTAGAGGGGTTTTATTTTGAAATTAATGAAAGATTAATATAACTAAAATTTTTATGGTAATTCTATTGCTGCTGCTATTTTAGGCATAATGTTTAGGAAAATTTACAAATGGCATAAATTGGGATGTAGTAAAACTGGTTTTCCTGCTAAAATCCACAGTTTCTAACAATCTGAGATCTAAAATTAAGTTAATGAGGATTGCACTTTAACAGGATTTCCTGTGAAGTTCTTTGCTTGGAGTAACTGATAGGCCAATGAGTTAGTGAATTACTTCAGTGAAGAAGATGACAAGTCCTCATAATTCATTCTAATTTTCATGTCTCATTTGTTGTTCAGAACTGTAGAAGTATTTTAAGTTTTTATTGTTTAAGAAAAACAATAAATAACAGACCATACCAGTAAAATAATATATAAGTAAAGACAAACATACCCCTCTTTGGCTCTGATTCCGTGCAAACTGAGGCATCAGATTAATGTCAGAACGAAGATTATAGTTTTGATTTCTCTGAAAACATGGAAACTAAATTAATCAATTGATTATAAAACATCCAAAGGATTTTTTGGTTATACAGGATGATTTAAAATTGTGTAGCCAAACTTTGGAATCATGTTCTAGTCATGAAAACAAAACAAAAAAATTTCCGATAACAGTATGGTGTATCTCACTTCGTTATCAGTTTGTCTGTATGTTTGTGTATTTTATAAAAAAAAAATATAACTCAGGAACCGTAAATGCTACAGGTTTCAAATTTTGCTTATTTACTAAGATTGATAGAACCTCATTGTACACTGGTTTTTGTTACACAGTTTGAAAATGGCGTACATTTTAAAAATTAAAATCCAGAAACAAAAAACCACAAAATAAATATTGTAAAGAACAATTTTTATTTTATTTTTTGGTTTTTATCAGGTAAGGATTTATCAGGAATTGTATCCTAATAAGCAATGTCCAAATCGACACATATTTGAAGCTGTACATCGTCGATTAAGGGAAACTGGTAAGCTTAGTATTGATATGAATGATGATTGATGATGAATGATGAAAAAATAGGGCTACAAAGAACTGTTCGTTCTCCTAATTTTGAAGAAGAACCATTGAAAAGATATGAAGATAACCCTTCTACAAGCACACATGCTATTGCAAGTGAGATGGGTACTAGTCAGACAGCTGTTTGGAATGTGGTTTATAAAAATCAACTTTACCCGTTTTGACTTCAAAAGGTCCAAGTGCTCCTACCTAATGACTACCCACGACTCCACTTTGCACATAGGTTTCTGGACAAAGTTAACAATCAGCCTGATTTTATAAATATAGTTCTGTTTGAAGAAGAAGCCACCTTTACTCAAGAGGGAATGTTTAATTCAATGAACGGTCATGTAAGGGCCCAGGAAAATCCTCATGGAATTCACCCTTGAAATAAGCAGCGTCGCTTCAGTATTAATGTTTGGGCTGGAATTGTCGGTGACAAAATTATTGGCTCGTATATTTTTTAGAGATGTGCGAGTACTCAACACTTCGAGTATTTGATTAAGTATTTTACTATGTGACAGCTCGAAGCTTCCGAAACTACTCGAAGTTCAATTGAGTAGTTGTATTTCACGAAATATTTATTTATTTATTCATAAGATCGTCAAGATATGGGCGAAGGCGAATATGGATTTTGATTGAGTGTGATGAGTGTAGATGAGCGAGTGTAGGCATTGTTACAAACTAAGGCCCACTATTCCTTAGAAAGTGTCATTAATTAATAGCCCAATGACAAATGAACAGCCGGTGGTTATCAGCTGATCCTTCTCAAAATGTATTGACTTTGATTGGGATCGAACTGACAACCTTTAGCACATGAAGCTGGGATTGAACCAACTACGCTACCGACCAATTTATATCAGATTTACATCTTACCTTATCAGTTTGGTACGCGTAATTATGAACTAAACAATATGTCTAAGAACAGGTAGTACATGACGACAGTCAAATGAACTAGTCGACGTAGTGAACAAGTTCGTTCATTATGATTGAATCTGGCAAAACTTAACATAGGCTTAGGATGGTGTCTGCCTTTTACAGTTGTCTTGGGTGAACAGGAAATCCTTCTCTAAATACTCGCTAGAAAATACTCGATACTCGAAAAAATGCTAACTACTCGACTCGACTCGACTCAAAGATCACTACTCGCACACCCCTAATCCCCCCTCTCAACCAATCTTAATGGTCACGCATATGCAGTATTTTTGAGAGATGTTTTGCCTGAGTTGTTGGATGACGTCCCATTACAAATAAGAGAGAGAGACTGTGGTACCAAAATGATGGTGTGCCAGCACATTTTTCACATGAGGCACAAGATCAGGAGAGGACTTTGTTTGGAGAAAACACAATTGCACGTGTTGGACATGTATAAATAAGGTCTTCTGACATTACGCCCACTTTTTCTTATGGGGCTACATGAAAGACCTAGTTTATTCTACACCTGTGGAAAATGCCATGGAATTAACTGCAAGGATTGTTGCAGCCGCAGCTAACATTCAGGAAAAAGATGGAATATTGGAAAGAACAAGGGAGTCATTCCTGAGACGTTTAGAGCTTTGTATTGAAATTAATGGTCGTTATTTCGAGCACTTGTTGTAAATATAATAGTAATTAAATATTTAATTAATCTTACATATTGCAATTTGTTTCCCTTTTCACATTATGTGCAAGTGCATATGTGAGTTATTTGTTGGTTTTGTTCTCCATTACATTTTACGTCCCAGGTTTTTTGACCATATTTGGGTTATAAGCCAACCGACTTTATCATATGTGGTATACATTTTTTGGCATTAAATAAGCTGAAAAAGTTGTTCCTTATAATTTTTATTTTATTTTTTAGTTTGTTTCTGAATTTTTAATATTTAAAATGTAAACCATTTTCAAAAAGTTACACAAAAACCATTAAAAACCAGTGGTCAATGAGGTTTTATCAACCTTAGTAAGTAAGCAAATTTTGAAACCTGTAGCATTCACGGTTCCTGTTATTTTATTTATTTATTTATTTTTTTTATATATAAAATACACAAACATACAGACAAACTGATAATGAAGAGAGATAGACCATACTGATATAGAATGTTTTTGTTTGTTTTCATGTCTAGAACATGATCTCAAAGTTTGGCTACCCAATTTTAAATCACCCTGTATATTGGAAAGTCCCCACATATGTTAAACGTTTTCTAGGACTAGAAATTACAGATGTGACTTTGATATTGGTTAAATGGATTTGATGTACAAGAGCGTGACATCTCTTTGATTGTCGAGGTGTGCTTTGTAGCATGCAGGTTAGGTACACAGGTAGACACATTCATTGCTAATATCCACAGGTTACTTTCATTATTGTCTTTGACAACCAGTAACCAGCTAAAACAAAGCAAAGTCATCCTCCTCTCCAGGGACCAAACATATGTTTTTTAACGCTGAAAAAAAAGTGAAAGAGAAGTAACTTACCTGGTAAAAAGGTTTCCTTAACACAGGCACATTTTTCTTTTCTCCCTTGAGTTTACCAGTTGGTTTCCGTCTCCAATTTGCCATTTTACGAGATATCAAGCTTTCCTTTCAGTTTTTACTTAAATCCTAGACCTAGTGGCCTAAAAATGCTTGAGTATTGGCTGACAAATCTTAAATAGTTAATGTATAAGTTATTATTATTGTTTTATCTTTACGTTTCTACCGTGGTTTACTGTCAAAAAAATCAACCTTCGCTTTTACTGTTTATTACAAGTGTTCATTCTTCACTAAATGTCGTATATAGTACAGTATGTTATTTGAAACAGCTGATTCCACTGTTAAGTCTGGTGAAAGTTTTATTCGGTTGGGGTTGGCCTAGACTATAAAGAATTACGACGAACTTGACAGCTGGGTCGTCATTGTAAACTTGATTGTAGTGTCGTCATTGTTGTTTACTACTATGCGCTTGTATACAGATTTTTGTACATATCTTTTTTATTTAAGTAATAGAGCCATTACAAGTTTATATTTTCTTTTTCAGTAATAAATTCTCTACAAAATGGCTATCTTGGAATTTGTGTACTGTATATAGTGAACATTTTGTGTGTCTGTTAAGTGTGAAAAACATTCTGGATTTTCTTGTTATTTTTCTTCTCTACAGAAATAAAAATCTCAAACTACTTGCTAAGCCATTTTGAAATACATAATATAATACTATATGGTTTTATAACAAAATGATGTACATAATAAGTCTAATTTGGATACAAAATAAATTGTATACAAATTTTTTTTAAAGGCTGAACATTGGCCAAAATAGGCTGAACCAACCAATGGTAAAATAGTGAACAGTCGGAGGGTTAAGAAAGGGCGAAATACTTCAATAACTTTCTGTTGTGATTGTGTCCATCTCTAGTTTACCACTTTAACATGTATCCTGCTCTAGGCAGTAAATCAACAAGCATCAATAATTTATTTTGAAATTCACATTACATAAAGAGTAGGAATTAAACCAATCTTAAATTAAAAAGGAACAAAAAAGAATAAGCTCAACATTTCAGAAAATGAGTTTCTGGTTAAAACAATGTACACAATTATTTGTTCTAATGAGATAAACATTAAATCATGATAAAAAAATACACAGCTACTGAGATATCCTCAATTTAAGATAAGAAAGGCAATAAGCTAATTTAAATTAGGGAAAATGTATAAGATATTTGTAAATATAACTGAAAATGTTGTTTCATCTAAAAACTCACATTATTAGAGATATCCTTCAGCATGCCTACAACCACATCTGGCAGTTTATCTGGCTTCTGGTTGCACAAGGGGTCAGCCCTCAAATCAATAAGGAACTGCCGATCATACTTCTTTTTGCCTTCTGGATTTAGAGGACTCCACTGATCTGTAATGCCCAACAGACAAAAATTAGGCTGAGGAGTTTTGATTTGATACCAAGGCTGCTGTTAGGATGTAAAACTCATCACCAATCATCCAACATACAATTTAAGAATTTGAAGTGTTTGAACTTTTATCCTTATTTCATTATTATTAACCACAGCCTAAAAAGAATTGTACAGTGTAAAAAAAGAATCTTCAAAACTTAAAAAATGAATAAATAAAAAGATGCTTCAAAGCAAGAATTTTTGCTGTCGTTTGGTTTCTTCTCTAATCTACGACAGGCATCGATAATGTTGACAGTAATACTTTTATGTAATGCCTTTCCCACTTCCTTGCCAAGATTCAGAATATTCTCATTTGTTTTTAGCGGGATCCCATGGATTTCAAAATCATTGGTCCTAGAATATTGCTCCATACTATAGGACTTTATTTAAAAGTAAAAAAACTTCCATAGCTCTAAAATGAGTTTCATCTTTTATTGCTTCCTCTTAAGATTGGATTAATTAATTGTAGTTTTTCATTTAAATGCTTGAAGGCTTTATTAACACCTACTTCATAATTTGTTTGTTCAGTTTTGAGTTCATTTTTAGTTGTCATTTAATATCTAACATAAGCTCACATTCGTCCATTTGTGACTCATGCTTTTTCTCCCTGTCATACAGTAGTTAGCTTTGATGCATTTAAACATTTCACACAAGTAGCGTGACAACACGATAAAATTCTTTGCAGGTTAACTTCAGTTGTCATCTAATAGATTTAGCACAAACACTACAACTAGACAATTACATTTAAAATAAAATAAACCAGCCCTTAAAAATCAAATTAAAAAAAAAAAAAAACTGATAACATATTAAACTCAGGAAATTAAACTGAACAGCAAAGAAATTAAACATATTGAATAGTTAATGGGAAATGAGCTCTTGATAAAACAATTACACATATGGGTTGAGAGCTGCCTAAGTTTCCTCTAGAATGAATAAATCAATACTAACCTTTGGAATAGCTACACCTTAGTGTCAATTGAGGTGGCTGCTTCTCTTCCACTACTGGAGAAGGTTCAGGTTCAGGCCTGTTCAAGGCCGATACTTTGTTATTCTCTTCATTCTTCGCTGCCACGAGCTTATCTTCCTTTTCTTCCAAATCCTCCTATAAAAAAGTAGCGATCGTTATAATCTAAAAACCATGAATATGAATATATAATTTGAATATTCTATAGCTGTTATAGAAAAAACTATCTTTTGTAATAATATTAACAACTTTATTTTTAAAAGGAATATGGCCTAAAAACTTACTTTTTTCTCCATACTGCAATGTATAGATACATCATTAATTTGAGTAAAAGAATTGAAGTTGATACCAACACAACTCATGTTAAAATAAAACAATAAGTTAGTAGAGTCATGACCTGACAATATCTAATCACATGCGCTGACTTGACCCGGCCAAAGGTACATGGAGAGCTGCTGACTGCTAGCCCAATAGGACTCAAGATGTCTATCTACCGTCATACTTGCATTTCAATAAAAAAAACCTTGGATGCCATTTCATGGATATCTTCTTTTTGGAGGTGGTACTCCCATTTCAAATTATACAATATTTTACTTTACTGCCTGTATATAGTTATGGACTGCTGCATTGTCCATGTTGCATGTGGTCAAGGTTCAGATGTTGTGTAGGGAAGAGAACTGAGTGTCAAGCTTATCAGTTAGCTGAAAATCAGACCAACACTACTTGGTTCGGATTCCACGTAAAGCTTTAGGTCCCTTAGTTGCCCTAGCTATTAGGCTATAAATAAATAGCTCTTTCTGAGGAACAGTCGACCTCAGTTAGTAGTGATTTTCAGCTAATGAACAAAAGCCTGATTCTCAGTTCCCTTCTCTATGACATCTGGACCTTAACTAGCACCTAACATGTACATCTTAAACGTATTGTACATCTTAAACGTAGCGTCTGCAATCTCTTAAAAATGCAAACACTTAGCCCCCATGTGGCTGGGTTGCGGTGAGGCACCAATATGTACAATTTTAATTTAAGGTAACCCCAAAAGGAAGAAATCACACTAACTGAGGCAAGGGAATTGTGCAGACCAAATCATAAAACTGTTCAGCATCCTTAGACAATGATCTTGGTTTGCTGTAACCTTTCGCCTACTCCCCCTAAAAAAAGTATGGTCCGATGACACATTTGTTGGTTAAAACACAACACAGTCACTTTGGCTCTAAATATATGACATTTATGCGATTCTTATGGGTTTCATTCAACCAATAACCAACATTTATTTACTGACATAATCATAAAAGTGAAAATGAGCCTTATCATTAATTAGAAAAACTGTCACCATCATCCATAAAATCAATTACTTGCTCTGATAATATCTGACGACAAGTTTAGTCACAGGCTGAAGGTTTTGGACAGTAGTAGTTTTATAAGGGGTTAAAGTGTATATTGTAGTGTTACTGTGCAATCAGACATTTCAAGAGCAGAAGCTTGTTTACATGATGATCGATAAAATCTTGTTAGCACAGCATGTCTTACTTGTGCAATGTTATTGGGTGTTCTCACTACATTTTAAAGTTAATTTGAAGCTATTCACCAACACATTCTCTAAGAAACGCATTAAATTCTTACAAAATTCACAATGTGTTGGAACAATAGAATTACCACTTCTAAAATATGTTTCAACGACAAATGCACCACTGCTCCATTGCTATTGAAATAACATCGAAGCACGTTACTCACATCCATCTCCCTCCACATGGCTGCTCTACACCACGTCTGAAAACTGTCAGTTATTTTTGCAGCTTCCTATAAATGATTTTCCTTACTGGAATATTTAATGAATGTGTATTTATAAAGTAAGTAACTTAAATGCTGATATAGAACTTGAATTTAATGAATATATACAATTAATTCATAACCACTAATTTCTTGCACTGCATCTGTGATTAAAAATAAACCTTAAATTTTGATCAAGATAGAATGCTGATGCCCTATTACGATATGTGAAACAATAAAAAGAACCAGATTAAAATTGCAAGATATAGGCAATTCGATCATCCATTGCCAAGTTAATTTGGAAATGGGAGAAGCCCAAAAGTGCACATAACTAATGATATCCTTTTAGTTACATTAACCAAACCTCTGAACAAACAAAGTTAAGTTGTTTCAAAATTTCAAACAATTTAGTTTAAAATTCTAAATAAAAATTTAATCTGACCTGTATCTTATCGACAGGTTCTGCTATTGTTGGAGGAGGAGTAGGAGACCTGACTGGAGTTGGTGGTGCCTCCTTCTCTTTCTCTTCATTCATAATAGTGGGCTCCATTGTGAATGCATCCATTTCAGAGCCTTCCTTTTCAGTTCCCCTCCGATTAAGGTCTTTCATCTTGCCTGATCTCTTGCCTGACTGACGCTTGGATGTTTTATTACCTAGAATCAGATAAGCATATTGATCAGAAAAAAGGTGGTACTTAACCTTTAACATCAATAAATGCAAAAATCAATGCCTATAATTTTACAGAACTAAACATCTGGTTTTAGTTATTCTGGCAAAAAAACTCATGCCATGCTAGTTTGCATAGCTACAAACAGTAATTCCCTGGAACCACATATACAAACTATGCTAATTTTATATTAATTGTCTTATATGTAAGATCAAGAATTTTTGTTTGTTTTAGAAAACAAAAAGAAAGATACACCAAATTTCAATGTATTATATCTATATGTATTCAACTATGTTTTGCAAAAACTTAATAACAACTCGTATAATTAGCCGTTGGAACTGTTCTCCCATGTCGCACGGCCACTGTGAGTGGCTGCGCCACTGTCTTGCGCTATGCATTAGCCATGTTGTCTGCCAGTTGTCACTGGGTTGCAATTGTTCTACTGATATAGCAAAATGGAAATTAAGAAAAAAACCCCCATGTAATTTACATAACTTTGTTTTAATGATAACGTTAAAACTACATTGTACCACAATAACAGTTTAAAAGAAATGAAAGAATATTTGTGAGTTTGTTTCGAACAAGTCTCAGATACCATCTGATCATAAGTCATCATTTCCTTCCATATTCACTAAAGACAAAAATGCAAACGTAACTGGAACTTAAATAATAATGTAGAAATAATAATAAATTTTGAAAAATGTATGACATTTTATTACTTTGACGACTGATCACTTAGCAACACAAACACCACGTAGCGGCTTGCGAGCACTAGGCAGAGAGGTTAGATATATGGAACATAACAGCTGGGAATTATAATAGGAAATTGACAGACGCTTAGTTTCAAAGTTTCTCAACAGGTCACATAACCTTACAGAGAAATAATATTGAAAAATATATACTATTTATCATTATTATTATTCATTCATAAGACGCTGATCGTCAAGATATGGGCGAATAAACGCAGAACTAAATAGTAGCCACTGAGAGTGGCCATGTGCGTGTTCGCCGATTTTCACACTCCCGAAGATATTTCTTAAAGAGCCCTTTTGAGTGCAAAGGGTGGTTAAAAGTAATTTTTATTTCTGGGTAGTAAATCTTAATTTATATCTTCTATTACATTCACAATACTCTCGTGAAAATAAAATAATTGAATGTAAAGTCCAAGTTTGAAGAGGATGGAATAATTACATATAGTATTTGTAAAAGGAAAAATAATCTTGCATATAGATGTGGGACTCTCACAGACCAGATTCATAATTTATCTTTTATTGTGATTTAAAATAAGAATACTATTTTTTAGTTTAGTGGTTTGATTTTTATTTGAAATGGAAATGCTCAATTGTTTAAATCTAGTGTAAGGTTCTTCTAGGTTCACGCTCAGTAGAAGAAGTGTTTCCATAATTCGTTTTCTCGCTTTCAGCACCAGTTTTCCACTCTTTGAATTGCAACAGTGTATCGCACAGTTTCCAAACCAGCCATTCTAGTGATCGCTAGTGTCGTCCTTATCATTTTTCTCACTACGTAGTTAAAGGGGATTTAATCAAAGGAGGTTTAATGACAACAAAGAAGCTGTTGCAACAGAAGGGCGAAACTGTTTGTTTAGGTAGGCTGATTGGGAAACCAATCCAAGAGGACTTTGGACCGTAAGGCTCATCACGGAAGTTTGGACTTAGGAAGATCGGGTTCTTCATGTACTAATTTCTTTCTGGCCATGGATATTTCCGCTCTTACCTACACAAAATGGGGAAAGCATACAGCCCCAAGTGTATATACTGCCTTTGCATCTCCAGGATGCAGTAGAGTATAGTTTTTCCAATGTACCATTGGGGCCTGAGAAGTTGCTCTGACTCCAAAAATCCTTGAATTCAACCCGGAAATATTGTAGATGAAGACACTTGGAACCGTGTAGCCCGGGGTATGTTGAGGGCATATTTCGTGAAAAGAATGACATCGATCTAGATCGCTAGCTTAGCGGTGTAGACTGTGGAATGACATCGATCTAGATCGCTAGCTTAGCGGTGTAAACTGTGGAATGACATCGATCTAGATCGCTAGCTTAGCGGTGTAGACTGTGGAATGACATCGATCTAGATCGCTAGCTTAGCGGTGTAGACTGTGGAATGACATCGATCTAGATCGCTAGCTTAGTGGTGTAGACTGTGGAATGACATCGATCTAGATCGCTAGCTTAGCGGTGTAGACTGTGGAATGACATCGATCTAGATCGCTAGCTTAGCGGTGTAGACTGTGGAATGACATCGATCTAGATCGCTAACTTAGCGGTGTAGACTGTGGAATGCCTTGAAGGCCAACTAAAAATAAGCCTAGCCCAAAGTAATTTGATAAACGGATCCGGGCTAGTCTTAGTAGAAGAGGGTGTTTTTAATGGGTGGTTCAGGAAACAAGTGACCCACACCTCATTTGACTTTAAATTTTAAAAAGAGTACCTACAACAAACATAATTTCACAATCTACAACTGTTATTTTTAAAATCTGAAAATTTTTATTTAGAACATGACTTTTAAACTGTGATAAAGTTTTAATGAATGTAAAGGATAAATTTATAATTAACGGCTTATTAAAATTGATTTTGACAACATGTTAAGGAGAAAGCTATTTAATAAAAGAAACATATTTATAATTTTCTAATTGTTTGATAAGTATGCAAAAGAAAGACCTAACCATTAAACCTACTACTTATTGAATGCAATACAACCTCTTTACAGGGCTCTCAATATCCAGAACAAATCATACAGGGATTTATAGAGCAATCTATAAACATATACTCCCAACATATAAATTCTTTCTTTGGGCCTTTTCCATACACCCTAAAAAATTTATTAATGGTAGGACTTCACACCTAGCTAAAATTAATTGCATAGCATTGAAATCCTTACAGTAAATGTATTACTCACTCTTTCTGGTCATTTATCATATTTATTTAAAAAAAGCTATGCATTTTTTAAAGCTATTTTAAAGTGAGTACTTTTTTGGAAATCCGCCCTTATAACACTGCAATCGGTTTTCGGCGCATGCATGCTGAGTACTAGTACTGGTTTCTGTTGGGAAGCCACTGTTCATTGGTTTTTGGCGCATGCATGCTGAGTACTAGTACTGGTTTCCGTTGGGAAGCCACTGTTCATTGGTTTTCGGCGCATGCATGCTGAGTACTAGTACTGGTTTCCGTTGGGAAGCCACTGTTCATTGGTTTTCGGCGCATGCATGCTGAGTACTACTGTCCGCGCAGAAATTATGGATACTCGAGTTCACGATACCATATCTCCGAAACGGTCCGTTCGATTTTAACGAAAGACCTATCAAATTAAAGGAAATATTGTCAATTTTTATACTACGAAGTTTCGATTTTTTACGTAGCTTTTTATAATTTATAAGACGGAAAAAGTGGAAAATATCGGCATTTTTCACAATCTTTTTGGAAATCTCAACTTAAGGCAATTATTACAAAATATCTATTAAACGTATCAGCTTCAAACTTTAATAGCTTATATGAAGGTTACTTACAAACACTTTTCTAGAGTTTCATAATTTTAACGTTATTATTTTTTATGTTCTTGTAAATTTTGTAAACCTTTGTTAACTTTGTTATCTTGGGTTTAAAATTCCCGCTCAAAACAGTGTTTTGACTATCAATTGATTGTATGAACGAAAAATATAGTGTCTACAGAATATGATGTAATAGTGATTTGTGATGAATTTATATTTGTTAAACGTTTTTACTCCCGCGCGAGGGGCTGGTACGCAGGGAAATGTGCCGGGGATGGCTCGGGTTCTCCCACAAAACGAGTGCGATGTTGCCGGAATGCTATAAAACGGGTTGGTGACTCAGACCAACCTTCCCTTACACTAGCAAACTTCACCCTTTCATTAACCTCTGTGTGCACCGAACGGCAACATCGCACTCGTTTTGTGGGAGAACCCGATCCATCCCCGGCGCGTTTCCCTGCGTACCAGGCCCTCGCGCGGGATTATAAACGTTTAACAAATATAAATTCATCACAAATCACTATTACATCATATTCTGTAGACACTATATTTTTCGTTCATACAATCAATTGATAGTCAAAACACTGTTTTGAGCGGGAATTTAAAACCCAAGATAGCAAAGTTAACAAAGGTTTACAAAATTTACAAGAACATAAAAAATAATAACGTTAAAATTATGAAACTCTACAAAAGTGTTTGTAAGTAACCTTCATATAAGCTATTAAAATTTGAAGCTGATACGTTTAATAGATATTTTGTAATAATTGCCTTAAGTTGAGATTTCCAAAAAGATTGTGAAAAATGCCGATATTTTCCACTCTTTCCGTCTTATAAATTATAAAAAGCTATGTAAAAAATCGAAACTTCGTAGTATAAAAATTGACAATATTTCCTTTAATTTGATAGGTCTTTCGATAAAATAGAACGGACCGTTTCGGAGATATGGTATCGTGAACTCGAGTATCCATAATTTCTGCGCGGACAGTAGTACTGGTTTCCGTTGGGAAGCCACTGTTCATTGGTTTTCGGCGCATGCATGCTGAGTACTAGTACTGGTTTCCGTTGGGAAGCCACTGTTTATTGGTTTTCGGCGCATGCATGCTGAGTACTAGTACTGGTTTCCGTTGGGAAGCCACTGTTCATTGGTTTTCGGCGCATGCATGCTGAGTACTAGTACTGGTTTCCGTTGGGAATCCACTGTTGCTATTAAGGAACATTTGACATTGGTTAAGGTTGTTTAAATTGATATAAGAAACCAAATATTCCAATAAATTTTTTATTTTATTTGTGAGGCCTTTCTATTACGAAGTACTGTAATCATTGTTAAACACTCACATCAACTGACAATGATTACTTCGTAATCGAAAGGCCTCACGAATAAACTTTGAAATGTATTGGAATGTTTGATTTCTTATATCAATTTTAAATTACATTTCCAATAAGAAACTCCTCAAAAATCGTTTGAGTGTTTCAAATGTCTCCTCTAATTGAAAATGCTGCCAAGTGTGAAGTACACTAAAGGCATGACAGCAGCTGATATTCACCGTGAGATCTGTTAAGTTTATTGGGAAAACACAATGAGTGATGGGGTGATACAAAAATGGGTAAGAGCTTGTGGAGATAGCCGTAAGAATGTACATAATGAGGAACAAGTGGACAACCTTAACTCGTTACTATTGATTTGGTGCAAAAGATTAATGAGCACAGACAATTGACAATTGCATACTTGTCTATTGAGTTTCTTCAAATGTCAAGAAGTGTGATTTATGAAATCGTGACCGACCGTTTAAATTATCAAGTTATGCTCATGATGGGTTCTGAAAATTGGAGACCACGAAATGAAACATTTAATCAGTTCTTTCACATTCTAGAGTGTTATAATCGGAATGCTGACTATTGTTTAAGCCAAATTGTTACTGGTGATAAGGCTTGGATGGCCTGTTCTCCAAAAATCAATGCAACAAGCTACGGAATGGTGTCACTCAACATTACCAAAAAAAATTCCAGTCCAAGCAAACAAATTTGTGTTGCTAGTTGAGTTGTTGCCTCAAGATAAAACAATTAATACGGCATCTTATTGTGAGACATTAAGTAATTTGTGCCAAGCAATAAAAAAGAAGAAATTTAGCATGCTCAGTATCATTTTACTTCATGACAATGCCTGTTCTTACACAACATATCAAACTCAACAACTGATCCAATCATTTGGGTGGGAACTACTTGATCATCCACCATAAAGTCCTGATCTTGAGCCCAGTGACTTTATTCTTAAACTTGAAGAGGCATCTGGCAATTCAATACCACGATAACACAGATGTCAAAATGTGCTTCAGTGGTTGTCCAGTCAAGCAGCAGATTTTTTCGAGGAAGATTTTCAAAAACTGGTAGTACAATATGATGAGTGCTTTAATATTTATGGAAATTATGTTGAAAAATAGTTTAAGGTACAGGATTTTAAATTAAAATAATTATGTTAATAAACTGGTTTTTTTTTTTTGTTCTAAAACAAAAGTTACTTAAAAACATGCCTTGTGTTTTAATCACTATCACTGATATTTTCCCTTCTAGAGTCTGTCACTCTACCGCAGTTCACAATAAGTAGGCCTACTGTCATGAAGGGTCAGATTATCTGTCAATAATATAACACTCCTTTATTGTTTCCATAAACCTAATACATACAAAGTACGTTACTTTGGACAAAGGGAGGTGAATGGAAATTTTTATAATTTTTGCAAACTAATTTAATTTTTGTGAGTTGCCTTAACACGGTTTAAGCATTGCGTGCTGATTGCTTTAAGTGTCAGGATTGTGATTTTGGAAGATTATGTCGATGGAGGAAGATATCATCATTCCTTCAGCTTTGTTAGAAATGTAACAAAATGCAAACACTATGAAGTAACAATGTCGTTTTAGATATGGCTGCTTATTTTTACTCAAATCCGGGAGAGAGGAGTTTGGCAATTTTAACAGTAGTAGATGTGAAAATGATGAATACAGTAAAATGTAGGCAGCTATTACCGCCCCTCCACCCATCTTAATCAGTTTTGTTGTCCTCTAAACTCAGTTACAGGTCCTTTATTGCACACCATTTCTATCACATCATAATAACACAGTAAGACTACAAATAATAGTATTGAGAGGAGAATATATGAATATACAAACAGTATTTCACAATTATGTATCATATTATTTAGATTATACTCCTCTAACGTTGGCACAATATTGTAAAAATATGTGCTATTGTAGACCACAACAGCCTAAAGTTAAATATCAACAGTGACAAAATAAATATTGTTTACAGCATTCTGCAGGGCAAAAGCCATTGGGAACATAATCTAAAAATACCAGACTTGTAAAAACCTGTCAGAGGGCTAAACATAGCCTGGCGGTGAGAGAGACAGCACTTTGGCTTCCACAACTTCATAGAATGCACTTCACACTCAATGTTCTAATTATCAATAACAACGCATTATGTTTAATTCATTTAACATTCCTTTCAGATTACTTAGGCAACAATGACTGTTGTTGTGTTCGTTATTTAATTGGTTGGTGGTATAGTTAGATGAATTCAAACTTCATGAGCTAAAGGTTCTCAATTCAATCCAATTTGGAGTCATACCATATTTTGAAGGTGTCAGCTGATAACCACCTGCCGTTTGCGTTTAGGAAACATATTCCCTTTATAGTTACACTAGCTGAACCAGTCTGCTTCGCCGGTCAAAATATTGAGTTTAAAGACTTGCAATCAAAATATAAGTAAAATTCCAATAACTCAAGAACATTAAAAATATTACTTAAAGTAAATCAAATTAAATACTTTGATTTTGAAAAACAATTATTTAATATAATATCCAATTTAGAACAGATGATGTTACGAATACTTTACTACTTTACTCAATTATATTTAATTTTGAAAGTTTATCCTACCACAATTTTATTCAATTTGTTTTTATTTAAGAGCTATTGATAAAATAAATCAATCAATTAATATACCTCCATAGGAATACCATGAACATTTTGGATGCCAGTGGGACGGATTCCTGAGGTCAGGGAAGAAAATCCTTACTTACATAGGTAAGATAAACCTATGTAAAAAATTTCAAGTCAATTGGACGTATAGTTTTGAAGAAATAGCGATGGGTGGTAAATGGTTTTTATGAATATATTACTGAAGTTGACTCTGAATCAGTGAAATATCGGGTTTCTCTCCATATTTAGCCATGTCCTGTGAATTGGCTACTTTCCGTTGAAATGGAATTGGCGCCATTAGTGATAAGAATGAATGCGATAACAGCGATGGAGCGTTTAGAGATACAGGAATGTGGTATGCATTTGATCAAATTAAATTAAAAATTTTACCATTAAAACCAGTTTGTTCTCTTAGATAAAAAAAGTTTCAAAGTCTAGAGAAATCTGTAAGTCTACTACTTTTAGAGGGCGCAAAGTATGTTAATTGACTCTGAATCAGTAAAATATTGTGTTTCTAGTCATGTCCTATGACCTGGCTGTACATGTGTGCAGATTAAATTGTACATTTTCCCATTGATTACAGTATATGTTCTCCTAGATAACAAAGTTTCACAGTCTAGAAAAATCTGTACATCTACTCTTAGACCGTAAATTAACCAATTTGATTTACACACACAAATTGAAAATTTAGCTCTACCAAAGTATGAAAGAGGTCATATAGAGTCAAAATTCCTAGGGCCAAAGTTATAGATCGTCTCAAATCAGGAACAAAAAATTGTATTAGTTTTGCTGTAAAACCGTTCATTTAGCTGCTACAGTCCAATTAAAGAAATGCTGTTTTTTTTTAAACTTTTTTGGCACTGAAAAGGCTGTCATCTTTGATTTACTAAAAACTTTTCAAAATCTCTTCTTATTGCGCATCTACAACACAAGACCTTTGACTCTACTTTTAGCCTCGTAGGCTTAGTACATTTTTAGTTACAGTGATGAGTAAGTGAGTCAGTGGTATTGCCTTTTATAGGTATAGATTTTTAGATAAGAAAATAAATCACTCAGCATTTTTGTCAACCGCAAAATTAGTTTAAACTTTGTTACGAGTTAACAATAATGTTTTTACATTAATATTAATCTAAAACGAAATGTGTGAAAAAATATAGAGAATCGCTTATTGCTTTGAACAATCTGGAACTATAGAACAACTAATGTCTTTATTGTATTTATTGTTAATAAGTTTTATTTTTCTTAATGAATAGTCAATTATATCAGTCCTTAGCATGCTATAATAAACACTATGCATTGTCATTATGAATTAACACCTTATGCTTTACTTTGTTATCACATTATTGGAACCTTTATATGAAAATGCACATTATAATATAATCTAAAAAAATCAACCAATAAAAGTCACATAACTCTTAAATTAGATATGGCAGTCCTATAAAATGTAAAATATCAATCGTAAGCCCATATTGCATCCATCGATATTTAGTTGAATGAAGAAAGTTTTGTATTACTGAAGAAGTAAAATCTATTCACAGCAAAGAAGTCCACCGCTTTGGTTTTCACCACTTGAATGTCACTAATTAACACAATTTTCAGCAGTAGATTACCATGCAGGTATTTGCGCAGTCGCATATTGCACTAAACTTTTCATATCAATCTAAGACCAAAACTGAACTGAAACAAGACAAATTCCTGGCTAAAATCGCTTTTTAAAATTTTATTACTTCTGTCTCATTTTGGCACTCATTAAACACTGGATAACTTCAATTACCTATAAAATCAAAATAAAGCAGAATTTGATCTCTTTCATGTGATTCTGGTAAAAAAATCTAACTTTAAATAGATATTTCATTTATAACTTTATGACAGTAAATAAAGGCAATATCTACACCCGTGCAAAGCAGTTTCTGTGCTTCTCAGGCTCTACACCACAGAGCAAAGAATATCTAGAGCGGACACTCAGTGGTGTGGCGTTGAAGCCAAGCACCCCACAAGATGGCGTCTCCCCCTCCACTTCTCGACCCAGTACTCCCACGGCCCAAGCGTCATTCGCATTCACTCTTTGATTTCCACATGTTTCTGTATCACGGCAAGCATTATGTAATGTTATTACTGTTTACTTTGATTCCAAAATGCCACACTGTGTTTGTTTTGGTTGTAGCAATAGCACCAAAAAGAAAAAGGAAGGTTTAACATTTCACAGGTAAGCCATATTTTATTCCTTGTTTAGAGTTTGTTTAGAAATTATGATTTTTATAACCTATTTAAATTTAAATTTCCATTTCATTTATGTTCAATGGATTTTACTAAAATTAAAAATAACTGTAGTACTTCGTCTAAGCATTTAAGTAATCTAATTTGAGCAATTTTGACACTCTATCAGGATTGTAACCCCAGTTCAGCAGGACAATTATGAGCCCTCCGTCTGAATATGTTTTCCTAATTTCCGGTTTGGTATGATTTTTATTATCAGTCAAGGTTTGACGAAATCGGAAATTTATCCGCTGAGATTTATACATGATTAATTTAATTTTTAAAAACTTACATGTTGCCTGATAGTGCTCAAAAGATGTGATGAAGTTGTAAAATTATTTCTATAAGGATTTTCGCTGTCACGTCCCTTTTTCATCCGACCTTCTCAACCGATTTTTACGAATGAGGTGTTATTTAAAGCTCATGATCTAGCGTATATGCAAAAGGCAATTAAAAAGGATATTTTGTTTAGGGCTTCGGGCCAATAGCTTTTGATTAATTTCTAGACACTTTATATTTATTGTAAAACTCAAAAATACCGCTTTAATGTTAGAAATATTGGCATTTAAAAATCGTTACTTTATTTAAAAGGGAGAATATTGTGATATATGATTTAAAGGAACTCGGCCTTAGTTTGAGAATACCATACAGCATTTGGTCATGGATTTTGTACCAATTTGAAGCTTTTGCATTCCTATGACTTGTTTGACATAAACTTATTTTTTTAGGTTTCCAAAGGAACCTGTTCTACGCAAAAAATGGACAGTTGCAGTAAGACGTAAAAATTGGCAGCCTTCAGATGAATCCCGTGTATGTTCTGACCACTTCACTGAAGCAGACTTCGACGGAAACATCATTGTGTTACGTCAGGCTGAGGGAAGGTGTTGTGCCGAGTGTGTTTCCGAGTATTCCTAAGGTAACTACTACCCATAGGCTTCCAGCAAAAAGACTCTTCAATGAGACAGTAACAAAGGAAATTACGAAGGAAACTGAGCAATGCTCAAGCCTTAGTACCGATGAAACTCAGCAATGCATAAGCATTAGTGATTCTGAATGCTTCAGACAACCGCCTAGAAAAAGGTTGAAAAAAATCTCTTTCTAATAAACTTAATGATTCACCAAGAAAGCAGGCCTTAAAAAAAGAATTGAGTTTAACTAAAGATAAACTTTTTCAGGCAAGAAAGAAAGTTAAAACCTTAAGACAGTCTAAAAGAAGGTTAAAGAAAAAAATTGAAAACATTTGTAAAGATCTAAAAGAAAAACTTAACTTTCAAGAAGAAGATTGTACATTACTCAATTCAATATCTCAAAATGCTGACTGTTTAATTAAACGTTCCATAGAAAAGACAAAAAATCCAAAGTTGAAAAAATTTTACGAAGAAAGCTTGAGAGCATTTGCTGTGAAACTTCATTTTTTGTCGCCAAAGGCGTATACCTATGTTCGCAAAACATTTAATACTGCTTTGCCTCATACCCGAACCTTGCAAAGATGGTATAGTAGTGTACAGTGCGAACCAGGGTTCTCCACTGAGGTATTAAGAGCTTTAACAGAATACGCTGCCAAGAGTAAGCACCCTTCAATATGCGCATTACAAATAGATTGTATGGCCATCCGGAAGCAATTAGAATGGGATGGGAAGAAATTTCATGGCCCTGTCAATGTTGGAGTACCAGTTTCAGATGATTCGTCAACTTTAGCATCAGAGGTACTCGTTTTCCACCTGGTTTTTTTTAATTCTGCGTGAAAAATACCTCTGGGATATTTTTTCGTGTCTAGCACAACAAGTGAACAGCTTTGTGGCTTGGTTACTCAAGGTTTGTCACTCGTACATGAAGCTGGGGTGACTGTTGTGTCACTGACCTGTGATGGAACATCTTGCAACTTAGCAATGGCAAATAAACTGGGTTGCTCCATATCGACCAAAAATCTTAAAACCTTTTTTCTTCACCCTTGTACGGGAAATCCAGTGTTTTTATTTTTAGATCCTCCACACATGCTAAAACTGGTACGTAATACACTAGGAGATTATGGGATCCTAGTCCAAGGGAAGCAAAGAATAGAGTGGAAGTATATTAAGTTATTGCATGAAGTGCAAAACGAACAGGAATTGCATTTAGGCAACAAACTCACTAAAGATCATGTACAATATTGGAAGCAGAAAATGAAAGTTAAGTTGGCTGCACAGGTTTTCAGTAACTCTGTTGCCGATTCACTAAAGTATTTGCTAGAAAATAATGTAAAAGGATTTGAAGATTGTAAGGCGACGATTGATTTCTTAAGAACATTTAATGATTTGTTTGATGTATTGAACAGCCAGAGTATAAGAAGTTTTGGTAAAAAAAGGCACTGTGTGCTTCAAACATAGTTCAACAATCAAAATGTTTAAATGAGACGTATGATTACATTTGTAGCTTAAAGACTTCTAATGGTGAGGACATTCTACAGAGCAAAAGAAAAACTGGCTTCCTTGGGTTTTTAACTTGCATCAAAAGTTCCTTGGGTCTATATGAAGACCTAGTTGGTAAGCCAGATCCACCATTAAAATACTTACCTTTATACAAAGTTAGCCAGGATCACCTTGAAAGGTTATTTGGGTACATACGTTCCCGAGGAGGTTCCAATAATAATCCTACCTGTAGGCAATTCACTGTAACTTTTAAAAGGCTCTTACTACATAGTGAGCTATAAGACAGCAACACTGGCAATACTTTCGCTTTGGACAGGTCAGTAATGTTCAAAATCAGGCAAAAAAAGTCCGAACTTGAAGAAATAAATACCTCCGTTCCCCTATGGAGAACAATGTCAGAAGACGAGCGAAGTAAATTTTGTAATTTGGATGAAACAGATAGTAACTTTTTGAACTGCGTTACAAATGACAACATGAGATCTGACATTGCCTCTGATATTGTTGAATACATCGCCGGATACGTATCCAGATCAAAAGCTGCTAGTATTATGCGAACAATGCATATCACTACTTTCGACCGACAAAAGCAAAGAGACCAACTTAATAACGTGTAAAAATAGGGGTGGTCTTATTCAACGTTCATTAGGAGTAACAACAGTGTGTAGGATGAGTGAGACAGTTCTTCGTACTAAAATAAAAACTGACAATGTATATAAAAAAAATATTTTGGAACAAATGACAGTGGATGTAATAAACAGTTGTGTTGGGAGAAATGTTTTTATTAGTGACCATATGTATGAAACAGATCCAGAACAGTGTCACTATGTACTACTCATACGAGCACTCTGCAAAAAGTATTTCAACATAAGGTTAAATTATTACTCGAAGAAAGTGAATGAAAAAAACCATTTTAATAGGGTTAGGAATGACTTAACTAAAAAAGTTTTGTTTTTGGGTCAGTGAAGTAATAAAACGTTTAACAATGACTAATGTTTTTCATATATACGTTGTTTGATTCTATTTTTCAACAGCAATTTGTATACATATAAATTTAATTTTTATGTAAAACACCACTGTAAATAAAATTAATAAAAGATTGCTTTCTTTTAAAATTTTATTTGTTTAGTTATTATTAATCACCTCATAGTAACATCACAAGCCCAAGATACAACATAACTTTTAAGTAATCTTTCTTATATTGATCAGATTAAGTCAAAAGGCTAACTTCATGGTTTATGTTATTATGTATAAATTTGCATTTTATTGGCAAATAATTCATATTGTAACCATATTTGAGGCCAAACTTTACAACTCTAATAATTTGCAGTGTTTTTTGCTTACAAGCTAAGAAATTGTTACATTTTCAATTTTCAATAAAACATTAAAGAATAATTAAAACAATTTTAGAATAATTACTAATAATTCCATAACATTATTTAATTTATCCATTGACAAAATATTTGAATTACATTAACTAAATTTCTAATAGGTATACAAGAATTGTAGAATTGGAAAAGCTGCTGTTTAGAAACAAAAACACTACACAGTTATGGTCAGGCGCGGCATGGCAGCGGGTTGCGTGAAAGACAGTTTTGTCGCTTTACTATACCTCGATTTCTGGCGAAACAAAACATTTAATAAAAAAAAGTTTTAATAAAATTGAAATTTGTTTATTCATCTACAACTTTCCCGCTGACAAAAAGTCTCTGACCAATAAATGAAAAACTTCCTCGCAATGTACTTTTTTTATGTCAAGGCTTCCTCAGATTAAAAAATAATTTCAATTAAACCTAATTTACAAAAACTTAGTCATTGAAAAATTATAAAAACACTTTTATAAGATGGAATAACACTTTCTTTACCTTATATACAAATTTGAACGTATTAGGCCAACGTCTTCTTATTTAAAACGCAGTTTTAGTGAAGCGGTGCGAATTAAAAACGAGAGCGCCCGGGGCCTTGGTTTGGTCACTAGCACCCCACAAGATGGCGGAAAATGTGCTTCACTGACTTACTACTGTTAAGGCTGGGGTGTCCACTCTAGATATTCTTTGCTCTTTGCTCTACACCTTCAGGTGTAGAGCCCTGAATACAAATAATAATACCAAAAACTCCATCACTATTTTTACTATTACCAGTAAATAAAATAAGTTAATGAATTTTACATCATCCTATAAAGGCCAAATTCAATAGTGAAGCATTCTGATGAATGAAGAATCTGCAAGTTCATAGTCTGGTTTACGTACATTTCAGTTAATTCTTGTTCAAATACATATACCCTTAACTTATGATAAAAAGGCTTTCAGTCTTTAAAAGAAAAAGCTCTTAAGTGACCTTCAAGTTCCAGTATTAAATTTAATTCTTGCTTTTTTTTTAATCCCATACATATATCTTTAAGATCATGTAAGAAATTTTAAAGTAAGAGTTGAATATAGCCAACAATTACATAACACTTGTGTTGAAACATGTAAATGAGGTACAAACATGTAAATCTGAAACGTTACAGATTTAACGTTAAAATACACCTGAAATATTTATTGTACAATTATGTTACAACTGGCGACTTTAGGACTAAAAAGTCCTCTCTTACGCCTTACCATTAGTCAACAACCATAGTAAAATAAGGGTTGGATATGGACAAAAGTTTAAACAAAACTGGAAATAACTAAGGCATCCTTTTTCTCACCCGCTTTAGTTAATAAATGCCCAGCAATTAAAACTTTTTACAGAATTTCCTAAATATTACAATTATATTTTGAACAGACTGTTCCTCAAGATAGTATCGCCACTAAATAACCACAAAGTTACTATACATCCAAATTAGGCACACAATTAGTATTCAAATACCAACTTAAACTACAGAATTAGTTCCTTGTTTTAGGTTATTTCACTGAAAATCCAATGCCAATAGCAGGTGTTATTGTTCATGCGATCAGTGTCCACAGTACTACTCACTGGACCCTGGCAAGTCATTCAATATCTCTGGATCTCCTCCAACTCCACTATCCAGTGAGTACTTGCGTCCATTCTGCACTGGTCTGCTTAGACTATTGTTGCGGCTGCTGTTACGACTATTATTTCGACTGTTACGATTGCTTCGGCTACGCTTGTTTTTGCTGCTACGTGATTGTCTTTCCATGTTTGGTTTGTTTGATTTAAGAAACAAATGAAATTATTTGTTCAGTCCCTAATTGGGTTTCACTCCACTTAACTACATCTCCTGTTTTTGTACAAAATTTTTTTTGAAACTTCACAGTTGCACTATGTAGTTATAATAATTTGTAACTTTATCAACATAGCTAACTACACATTAAAGAAGATCCTGTAATGTCATAGAAATGAGGAGTGAATAATTAATGTAATTATTTAGATCTTATTTTTGGGAATTACAAATTATCAAATAAATGACAATAAGCATTAGTTAAACTTTTGTTAGATGCATTTGGGGGGGGGGGGGGGATTTGTGAAATGTTACCACTGCAAAGTTAAATGAATACTCTGAAATATCTCAACCCTGACATTTTATTTACAACATAACCCTCAAACATAACACTGGGGACCATTTGACCCCACTAAATTTTTCAATGCATATATTTTGGAGTACAAATTCTTGTATTCCTCCTTAGCACCCTTTCAATAAATATTTTTAAATAAACTGATATTTTCTAATAAATATAGCAAGTTATAGTGGGGTCCACATGTGTGCCTTTTATCTTACCATTTCAATAGGAATCCATATAAAAATGGCTGTAAAACAAAGCTTTATTGCATCTTTATTTATTATTGTATCATGATGTAGTTTGTGAAAAAGATTTTTTGGGATCATGCAAGCAAGGCCATAAAGGAAAATTATTTTTGTTGCTAACTTTTCCTTCAAGTTTTATTACATATTATTTCCAATTTGTGTCAGGTATAGTTAGAAAATATGCGTATATGTCCAATTTTTCACTGTAATCATCATAGTAGATTTATTCCTGATTTCAAATATATAGGTTTTGTTATTTTAATTTTTATTAAATCACACATTTTGTTGCATGTTTGGAACATACTTTTACTGTATTTGTATTATAAAACTGTATTTTTTATAACTTATACCACTATATTATTTATTGAGCTAAGGCCCATAAAAGTATATAGAGAACACTGAGGAAACCACATTAACAAAAAATACATCACTTTAAATACAAAAACAATTTTTTTTATTTGACTAATTAGGGTCTGGTGGACCCCGCCTTTATATTTGAGGTACTAAAAGTGTTATACTTGAAGGCTAATATAATTATAATGTTTTAATCAGAAAAATAAAAGACACACTAATGCATAAAGTGTATGGCTAAAGAATTCTTTCCTTAAATTGCTTTTAAACTTTGTCCCAGAAGTTAATACAACCATATCATTGAATAGTTACCAGTTTATCTTCTACATGCTTTTAAACTATTATAATTTAACACATCCTTTACTTTTACATAGATAAAGAACTTTAATTTTACCAATGAGAAAATTTAAAAAGCTTTCAAGACAATTTCACTAAGACTAAGTTTTGTATATGCTTAGTCTGTTTGATAATGAGAGAATCAAAGTACTTTGGGATACATTAGAATTGAATTATTCCTTGAGTGGCTACGTCATAAAAGTTTTGTTAACATCATACCTATGAAACACTATGACCTACGTAACTAACATTATATAAACACACTTAATGTCTAAATCAGATGGCAAAAAACGATAATTCAAACTACGAAATTGATCCACACTCACAGATTTAAAGAAAAATTACAACATTAAAATCAAACACAGGAATGACCATAAAATTGAGATCATGTATGATAAGAGCGCACTGCAATGAAATGGTCAAGACAAATTTGGAAGTGGGGCTATGAGTGGGCGCCCCACGCGGCGGCAGTCTGACCAAGACCCACTATTTTTGTCCTCTAGGAGGGGCGCATGCGCAACACTCCTTTACTGAGATTCTCATCCCAGATTATGATTCTCATCCCAATTTCATATTATTCATTCGGTACAAATACTGAATATTAGCCGGTGTTTGATTTCATTTTTATGTTGATGCTACAACATCTTGACCCAAACCGCTTTTTAGAGTTTCCACCTTGCTAAACCTTTCACAAACAATACCACCCAATATTTGTGATAATAAGACTCTGAGTGGGAGTGACCATACACTTATTTCAATTAAAATGAAAAGTTTAGGCATTTGGTGGAATGAAAGTCAAATATCCAATGTCTGTGGACTACGAGGAAATGTTAATATTTAATCAGCAAACTTGTGTCTGCGACGAGGAATGTGGCCGTTGATAGATCGTTCAGTCGGTGAACTGGCCTACAAACAACCGATTAGAACACGGTACAATTCCACATCGGTTCGTCACTGTCAGTCATATAGCATGTATAATTTATGGAGGGAATGAAGATTACTGCTCTCAAATTTACAATTTGGATATATTGTACAAAGGCACTGTATGTCTGCCCATTTTGTTTATTAAAATGTTACATTTCATCACGTAATATATTATAACATAATCAGATCTGTGTTATTTCAACTGTACTTGAGTCTGCCTAACCAATTCAAAGATTTTTCTTTTGCTAGAAGTTATCATTAATTAGTTTTATTATTAATCGTTTAATTGGCTATTTCACTGACCAGATGCAACCTTAATGCTGAATATGCTTTTATATCTAAATCAAGCAATGCTTTATTGAAGTATTTCGACAGCATGTATTGTGTTAAAGAGTAACAATTAAATTATAATCATTGCAATAAAATACCACATAATGGAGCGGAATGTCTGCTTGTAGATGACGACGCGATTGACGCAAAAGTTGCAGGTGATAATGGATTGGTGACCCTCATATTATGAGTGGTACCACACTCCCTTCGTAATCAGTTGCAAGGTTGTTCGCTTAAATAAGGTATTTATCGAAATTAGTGGTGTTGGTGATTCATAATTATCAAAGAAAGCCGTATGACGTGGACAAAACTTAAGATCAAGAGGTAAGATGATAATATAAAGCGGATTGGTTGGTGTTAGTACTGCAGCCCTAGACCAATTACCTTGCTCAATAGGCATACACTCGATGTTCGTATTCACTCCATTTAATAAAGAAGATGATGTGATCGGTATCTCGACAATGAATCCATCATGCGGTTGCTACACTGGTAAACAAGATAACAAACACAACAGGAATTGAAGATAACCTACCATAGATAAGATCGGTCCCAAGGTTGTCCGGCCCTCTGTTATCAGGGTACTTACTGAATATCAGTTGACAAATCCAGAGCATTATAGTGGCCAGCAGGGAGCTGAGAGAGAGGACCATGATGCCGCGCGTGTCACTGTGCCCGGATGGCATCAGTATGGTGTCGATCCAGTCAGGTGGTGACGTCAACCCTGTGACGCCAGTGGCCGATGTGCGAACATTGCTTACGCTTGCCTACCCGGCTGTAGGTACTTGATTAACAACATTGTCCTCTATGAACATATGTTAACTTAATTGTTTTTCTTTTCCCCACCCCAACCTATCTTAAGATAACATGTCAAAGGCCCATCTCACAGTCCCAGCTCAGATAATTCAGCGTTGCTATAGTTTAGGAAATATTTCAAGAAATACATACTAGTGTAATCTACCTGGCACTTATGCGTCCGATGCTAATTACATTTAATGTCACGTTTATGATTTATATGCTGCTGTATATCCACCAAATATCTTACAAGGGCCGTTTTATGACTCCGTCCTGGTTTTTTTTTCTTTTTTTTTTTTTGATAAGTCACTTCAAAATAGACGCAATTATATTATAAGTAACCAACGGCGACATGATAACGCCGGGCCTCCTGACAGGCCCTCCCCCTCCGGTCGTTTTACATATCTATGACTCACAAATGTGTATGTATTTTATTAAAACAAATAAAGTTGTATTCAAAATAAAATTATGTTCAGCTCTTTTAGCAAACAAATTATTTATCTAAAACTATTTTGTATCTTATCAAAACAAACCCCAAAATATCACAATACTACAGTATTTGCCAAATTTTCCATTAAAATTGTAAAACACTACTATAAAATTGTCCAACTGACACACACGTACAGTATAGTGGTACGTGCACCCCTTGCACGTATAGTGGTATTGAACACTATTTTCATTTTGATATATGATCATTACGTTAAAGCTTTCCAACACAATTCGGCATTGCTGCAAATCGTAGGAATATAAATAATTGTATGTACTTTGAACTTTTGTCAAGTAACCATAAATATAGACAAAACGAGGCCCGTTGATCGCCTGCACGACATTTGTTTTTATATGGTTTTTCCATTTGATCCCAAAACGGTAGGAAAGTTAAATCACTGGCAAAGTTAAAACGGTAGGCTACTTGAATATAACATGTGATTTCATGTTTTAGCATAGCTGCGATTTATGATCAAACAGTTATAAATAAAGAAGTAACAGATCAAGGATTAGAGAAGGGCGAAGAAAGTATGAAAAGAAGGATCAAAAACAATTGGAGAGAAGAGGTTCTCCTACCCAACCTACACAGGCACAATTCCTATAGAGTCCCCCTGAAGGGCCCCAACTTCTGAGCGGCTATGCAACAAGCCACAGCAGTCATGTGGCTTTCAAGGTCGGTTATTGCCCGTTTATTTAGCCTAATAAAATCTAAGTTAACAATATTTGAGAAACACAAACATCTTTGATTTAATTGCTCTACCTAATATACAATTAATTCGCAAACTCGACAGTTAAAATTCAGACAACAATGGCCTATAAAAACTAAGTAAGTTTGGAATAACTG